>JBBPRK010000136.1:0-36006 GCA_038093075.1 Boletus patriciae
AATGAGTCACACGTCTGGTTCGATCGGACAGGTTACACGAGACATACGCATGGATGAGGAGCTTTCGGTGGTGCTACCATGACGTGCCCAAAAATGTAAGGCATTGCGAACAAAGTAAGGTTATTCCAAGAAATTTACGTGGCTGTGCTGTAAATGCGTGAATGGAGCACTGCCACGGTCACTGCCACCACCCGCCAGACGTCCGAGTCGGGCTTGCGCTCGAGGCCCGGCTGGCGCGACCGGAGTGAGAACTGCTCCCCGACTCACGCGCGACAGCGCGAGGCAAAAATAAATATTGTTCTCGAAGTCGGGAGAGGCGATATGGGGTGTGCTGCCAGTCGAGCCCGAGCGGGCTCAGTCCCGCGCCAGCGGGCCGGAAAAATTTACAGGGACCGACCCAAATCCGGAAAATTCACCGTGAATTTTCCGGCGCACCCCACTTTACGCACTTTACGCCCGCCAAATGGGCACTTTACACCACTTTACACTACATTTTTGCACTTTCCTCGACATTGCCTGGTCGGAAACCCTTCTTTGCGCACGTAGAATATTTATAACACATGTAACTACGTGCGGGCGGTGTTTTACGGGCGAGCGCTGTCGCCGTGTCGCCGTGCTCGCGTGTCCACCCTCCTCTCCCCCCCAGACGTCAGGGGGTTTCCGCTTTCGGCCTGCACAGCTTTGTAAATTTTCTGACATAAGTATGTTTTTCCAAGTCTCATAAATCTCCTATCAGCTTTCTCACACCCGATTTGGTAAGTCGCGGCTCGCAGCGCGGTAGAGTAAATCTCTTACTAACACCTACAGGTTGTTCGTCAGCACCACCGACGACGACGGCGCCTCGCCCGTCCCTCCACATGCCCTCGCCACACATGCGAGCGCCGTCACCGTCACCATCGCCCGTCGCCTCATCCCCACACAATGAGGATGACAAGGACGACAACGTGCCCTTGCCCTTGCCCTCTCCCTCTCCCTCATTGACCTCACCCACCTCCCTCCACACACTGGCAGGACGACGACGGTGCCCTCATCTCGCCCTCACCTACCTGGTACGTCCCTCCACACGTGGCGACGACGGTGCCTCACGCTCGTCTTGTCCATTCAACAGCTCGGATGACGACGTGGCCTCACCCACCTCCTCCACACACAGGCAGGATGACGACCGCGCCGCCTCGTCCCTCCACATGCGACACCAACGACGACCCCGTCCATCCACCTCTCGTATCAACTCGCCTTTGCCCTTGCCCTCTCCTCCTCTTCACGCCGTCTCGCTGTCATACGCACCGCCTAGCCTGGCACCACGCCCTCATGTCCCTCTCGCACTATTGCTCACCCACCCCGCCGTCGGGCTGTCGAGCTGCCCCACACTCTGGCACGCGCGCTGCATCGCCAGCCCTCGCCCTCGCCCTCGCCGCGCCTCGCCTCCGTGCCGCCTCGCCACCCCGACATCCCCTCGCGCTGTCGCTCACCCACCCCGCCGTCGTGCCACCTCACCCACCCTGGCACGCGCACCACATCGCCTCCCCTCGCCACCCTGATATCCCCTCACACCGCTCGTAGACATGCGCATATCATTGACTCAGAGGCTATTTCACACACAATGTACTAGTAATAGCTACTAATAATAAATTTATTTTCTAAAAAAAAGCAGTGACCATCTCGACTCTCGAGAGGGTCTGGGGTTGGTCTGGAGATGCTCCAAAACTAGAAGCATCCTGCAATGCCCACAAATCACGCTGGACGAAGAAGGAAACTGACCGGAAATAGCCGGCGCGGATGGTGGGCCTCTTGCCGAGGTCCATTTCAGCTCGACAAAGAACCCACCCAAAAGGGTCTAAAAGGTCCGAAGAACTGGTGCCTAAGGTGGATGTCAACATGGAGATATCCGTAAGGTCCGTGCTGATCTCCACCAATCACAAGTTGCGTTCTCACACTACGTACCCCTTCATAAGACACCAAAGTTCTGCCGAGTTAAGCGTTCATTTCAGCTGTTTTGCAGATTAGTAGTCGACAGTTGGAACGGAAATAGGCACCACTGACGACATGTGACGATAGCAACTATGTAATTAAGGCCCGCGCTACTGGCACTTTTCCCTTTTGCAGATGCGGCTAACCTTGTCTGGTATGCATCCGATGCCGGCATCTGCCCTCTTTCCACATTGGTTCTGACATTTCTTGATTAAGACAAACGGCGGTCAAGACGCGATCAGGCAGATTCTCAGGTACGTCATTCAACTAGCATGAGACTCGATGGTGGCCTCGACCCGGCTAAGCGAGGCCAAGTAAAGAGCCAACTGTTTAACTAACAGGCGGCTTCAAGGCAACCCTAAGCAACCCTCCTTTTCGCGTTTCGTTCGTTCATTCAAGCCCACAACCTCGTACCGTCGCCCATGTCTGCTGAACAGAGTAGGCACCTGATTTCTTTTCCTGTCCCAACAGATTCTATATTTTGTGCAACCCAATACCTCCCTTATCCTCTTGTCTACATGTGTTCCTAGTGGCTCATTATATATGCCTCTGTCCTGCCTTGATGTATGGAGCTCCTGAGCTCCCATGCATCATCAATTCCATCAGAGTCACACTGCCTGTGACTCAGTTTTGCTGGCTTCATGTCTAGGTGCCTCCTGCACATGAACTGAGACCAATTGGAATGTTTAAAACCCATCTGGAAACTATTTACAAATTCTCTGAAGATCATTAATCATTTAACTATCTGTAGTCCATTAGATTACCTGAAACATGATTAATATTATTATAAATATCAATTATCTAATATATATATAAATCATCTGTAAACTGTTTGGAGATCCTTTGGCAAATATCTGGAGGGTGTTGATCACCCTCTACAGCTTATTGGATTGTCAGCAACATAGTTCACAATGCAAATATAAATATCTAAAATGTATAAAAAACCTCTGAAAACCTCTGCAAACCATTGGTTGTAGCTTCGGAATGGCCCGTTTTATCACTTGTGTTTTGTTTTGATAGGCTAATATTTTCGCAGATGCGGTAAGTACGCTGGAGTTGGCACCACCGACTGTTGTGCCCAACCGCACCCGCCCACGTTGCTTCAATGTAAGTACTCTTCCCAGTCGCATTTAACTAGTTATTCTAATTCCTCCTCAACAGTTATGCTCCTATTTGGGAGCATCATTTCCGCTTGCTGGTTCACAAGGGTTTCCCCACGCTCTGGTGGACAACCACACGAAGCAGGAGATGACGCTTACGACCGTCAACTCCCCTGACATTCTCGGCCCTTCGCACTTCTTTCCTGTGTCTGCCATCCCCCGCGATTTCATTCCGTCATGCTTGCAACAGCTCACTCCGGAGAACGCAGCCGTACAAGCCGTCGAAGACGTGCTGCAACAGTTGGTGGATTCCGATATCTATCTACTGGAGGAACAGATGTGGAATTTGGATCGCATTCGTACGCTTATTGGTAATGGTCCTCCCCCGTCCTCAGAGAAGTTATTTGCCGAGCTGTTCAACCGAGTAAGTGATCAAGAAAGAGTCCACCCATGATCAAAGCGGTGACAGAACTAATGGCATCTTAGATTGTCTCAGCAGCGCTGGACCTCAGCCAGCGGCATCTCAACTATGCCTGGCGTTCCCATGAAAATCGTCTCGCAGAACACCTGAGAAAACCCGATATTGTATTGGTGCCTCTCTCTCACAAGTCGCAAGAGAGAGTCGAATTTCGGCATTTTCAAACTTACTGCGAGATCAAAGAAAACGACAATTCGAAGCTCGTCCACGCCGCGAAGAAACAGATGATAGAAATGGCTAATATCGTCGGGTCCATACAAATCCAGCGCAGGTTCTTTGTTGGATTGTACCTTTGTGGAACCCAACTTCGCACTTCCCTCCACGCTCGTGGTAGCACGCTGTTCACACCCAAAGGAGTAAATATCTCTCAACGACCCCGGGAATTTATTGCCATCGTTCTTCATCTGTCTGCCGCCCATGCCAACCCCTCCTGGAACGGCTTTGACGATGCTATTCGAGACACCGGCGACACATACCTGACGCTTCATTGGAAACCATCAGCCGGGGAGGCTTTGGAGGTCCGACTCATGCGCTTACTTCACGTTCGTCCCAGCTTGCGGGGCAGTTCAAGCCGAGTCATGGAATGTCAGGTGCTTGACAGAAAGAACTGGACAACTTGCATACTCAAAGACTGTTGGATGAATGAAGGGTACATTTCCGATATGGACATTCACCATCTTCTGCAAAGCCGTGTGGCCAGGCCCTTCTTTAATCCCGGAGACGAAGAAATCTTTGGTTCTGCCGACTCTTTTAACATTTTTAGCGACTGCGTTCAAGTCGAGGGTCACTGGGATTCCCAGCCGCACCTCCGTGGCATCCCCCTTGTTCGTGCCTCGATGGTACCAGACTGCGATACTCCGACACTCGATGCCGACGGCAAAGTGGTCATGAAGAAGTTACCAGACACAACTAGCAACATTTTACGTCGTTTTACTCCGAGTTCAGATACGATTGACAGCTCTCAACCCAAGCCTCCATCCCACAATCGTTCATGTGCCACCGATGTCACGGAGGATTCTGCCAACACTGTTCCTGCTGTCGAGGCTGTTCCGGAACCTTTCGCGAAGCCCGAGTTCGCATCCGGACTGTCCTTTGAGCCTTGCAGTCACATACGAGTCCTTTATACCACCATCGCCACTTCTATTGCATGGTTTTCTTGTCGACGGGAATTCCTGAACGCTGTTATGTGTGCAATCATAGGTGAGTCTTCCATCAATGCTACAGCGAACATCAGCTGACTCTTATGTGGCGCACTACAATGGTTTACGCCTTGACTTGCTACACTGTGACAGCAGTGACACAAATGTCTGGTTCAAGGTGTCGAGTCTCGCTGCCGAGCATGTCGTTCCAGATTGGCCGGAGAGGGGATATACCAAACGTGCGGGGGTTTTGGGTGACTGGGGTTTCGCTGAGGACCAGCAGGATTTGGGAGACCGCACGGCGTCAGGACATATCACTGTACGCGACACTTATCCTCGCCACCCCTGTCATTAACCCAAAGTTGCAGGGCACCCTTCCATTCATCACATCTGAGCTTCTCTCCCCCGAGGGCCTTGCTGGCAACGTTCGCCATATGGCCCATCACGATCTCGAATCGTTGTTCTGGCTTATCTGGATAATAAGTGTGAACCTTGAAGGTCCCTTCAACAAGGAACGCCTCTGGGAAGATCCCTCCGCCTTCCCCGCTCCCTCCGCCCCATCCTCGGCCACTTCCGCTACCTCGGTGGTCGAAAGAACATCTGAGCCCATGCAAGCCTCATTTACGCCACAGCTACGATATCCGGTTGACAAGGCTTCCAACTTCGCTGGCGTACCAGTTTGGGCCACTCCCGGATATCACATCCACGGTCAAGGCAAAGTTTTGAGCTGGAAACAAGCAATTCCAAAATCCCAGTTCCTTCTGAGCATCAGTCCCTACTGGACCAAGGGGAAAGGCGGCACCGAATTCATCTCGGGCATGAAGGAGCTCAGAGGGCTTTTCGTCTGGAATGTCGCTTACGATGTGATGCTCGAAAGACTGGTCCCCTGCAAGCCTAGGCGGCCTGTTACTCACCGCCAATTCTTGGAAATACTGAGGAAGATGCAGGATGCTCTCGACGAAAAGGATGCTGCTACTCCGCAAGACATTAAACGAGGGCGTATTGACTATATGAAAGCTGTTCAGAGCACGTCGTTCGAACATGGGGGCCCCCATGTATATGATCCGACAAGACGCTCGCACAGCAAGCACCGCCTTGCGCCAGACGATGTGCTCACAACGAAACGCGTGAAATCGAACCCTCACTCTGACAAAGTCCGTCAAGGGCAATCGTCGGAGCTCCAAGTACGCCAGGCGAGGAATAACAGGCGGTAGGGGCTACGAAACCTATGTGTATTGGTTCAAAATCAGTCTGTACTTGCACAATGTTTGAAAAAAATGAGAGTAGAAAGTGATGGCGAAAAAACTCCGGCGAGCAGATGACTCAGGTGGATAAAACACAGTACCCAGGTCACGACTCATCTCCACGACATCTCCACGCACTGAGGGAAGTGAAATCATTTATAACTAGAGTCCCAACGAAATGGCAAAGGGACAGCAAAAAATGAGAGAGCATGGATGATCGAGTGATCGCGCCAGTAAATCGCTGGCGAATTGCTCGAGGCCGAGATGTGCTCGTTCATCGGGTAGTCATCTAGGGCTGTACCGCAGGTATGGCCAAGGCTGCATGCAAGGGATGAAGGACCATCGCTTCCGTACACTCTCAGGGCGAGGGCGAGGGCGAGGGCGAGGGCAACCGTGACAGCTCGCAAATGAACGTGAACGTGAACACATTGTCAGCGTTCGCGCTCGCGTTTGTAGGCAAATGGGTCATCTGTGAGGGAAGGAAGAGGGAGAGACAGGGTGGCCAGGTCCGTCGTCGTCGTTGCGAGGTAAACGAGGGAGGATGGATGGACGAGGGCGGACCTTGTCGGATCGTTGTCATGTCGATGCCGCCGCGAGGTGATGGTGGAGGGCGGCGATTTTCCCTTATATTGCCAGTGTTGACACGTTCATCACAACGACAACCAGCGCAGCTGACACGCAGTGCCAAAGCACTAAAAAAAGGAGTGGTAAGTGGGGGACGGACGGAGAAGAAAGGATTGCACAGAGCGAGAGAGTGGGATGAAGAAAGATGAGAGGAAACAGGATAACATGAAGAGACGACACCAAGTCCGACCCCCCGGAGTTCTCACCTTCCCAATTGTGGCAGCCCATACCACTGTTCGACTGAGAGATTGTATGTGGCATAGTGTAGCGGTACAAAGTTACCTTGTGTGACGTCTGAATACTGTTGTAGCATGAAAGGAGTGGTATCCAATCAAAGATTTTGTATGACACCTGAACGGGATGACATGCTCGGGGAATTTTCTTGAATTGCATTGGCATCTCGACCAGCTAGTTCGAGTATAGCGAACCAAAAGCCCAAGCCTCGTCGCATCCTGTTTCCGAATATGCGACCTAACCCGTGCGCCGTAATAGCACCAATGACCTAGCCTACAGAACTCCATCCCGGCCCCTCCGTCCACCGCCCCGCATGCTGCAGGATAGGCTTGCCGTGACCCTGCACACCGGCGTGATATGGGACGGTCTGGCTCGCTTTCCTCCAGGAGATCCGCCGAGTCGCCCGTGTCGCTCGCAAACTCGTGCGCGCCTCGAGATCGTACTGCGCATACACGGGGCTGTCCCGTGTGCACCACCACCCGGCGCACACTGCTTGTCGGGTATGAAGAGGTAGAAAAAGGACGTGGCTGCCACCGGCGAGACACGTGCCGTCAACGACGTGGATAAGGTAATGCTGTGAAGGTGGTTTGGTAGCTGTCGCTGCCAAAGAGGGCGTCGAGGCGGGCAAGGCCTCCGGGGGAGCCCAGGACGTCGTAGGTGGCGGAGGTCAGGTCATAGATCACTTCGTACCAGGGGGCAGCGCAGCACACGAGGATCTGGACGATGACGGCGGTGATACCAAAGGTCTCGGCCCAGGTTCTGAGGATGAGAGGGGTCCGGAAAATCCAGAGGAAGAGGGAGAGGACGAATGCGTAGGTGTAGTGGATGATGCCATAGAGGAGCCTAGCGATAATATCCAGGATGGGGTGAGTGAAATGGGTGACGATGTCGGAAATGTTGGCACGGTAGAGGACGGACTCGAGGGTTGGAAGGAGGACGACGTGCACGGCGCGGCGGAGATCCAGAGGGGACAAAATGGCTCGTGTAGAAAGTGAGGAGCCAGGCAAAGACGCGTGTTGCTGGGAGGAGGCGAAGGGGATGAAGAGCGCGATGGTGTAGAGGAGAGGAATGAAGAGCTTGGAAAGGAAGGACGGCACCTCCATGATGGTGAGGCAGAATATGGCAAGGATTGTGTAGATGCGGCGCCAGACTTTGCGAATGCCGCGTGTGCTGTAATGACAACCAGAAACATTGATGTCGCGATAAGAAAAGATTACCGGATGAAGAGACAGCTAGTTGGGCGTACCAGCTTGGAAGACTTCTAGGACGTTCATGATGCTGAGCCAGCTGATTAGGTTGCAATAGGTCAGCGCAAAGATCCGAGACCTTTGGGGTGCGTGAATATGGCCGTTTGGCGTGTTTGAAATTATGCGAACCATGTATGGCTAGGCTCCCCGCTCCTTTCGATGACCGCTTTTGAATGCTCTTGCAGCGATTCAACTGCTGCAAACACCACTGAGTGCAACAGTTCGTCATATTGTGCGTGAATGACGGTACCGTCACCAAATGACGTGGATACTGTCTGTCAGTGCGTCTTTTATGCCAGATAGCCAGCCGAGTCCAAGTCGCATGCATAGAACCGCAAGACTCAACCCCGTCACTACTGGCAGGGATATCTCCCATCATCTCCCGAAGTGATGTCCTCAATTTCTTGGTAGTGGTGGGGAACTCGCTCCCTGAGACGATGGTCGATATCGAGTTCCCGGGACGGGGGATTGTCTTTCCCATCGCCCTTGATGATCGTTGGAACCGCGAAGCTCTGGAAAGGTACATGAGCACCACTCGAAGCAAAGCTGTATACCTCCAGGGCAATATCGACTACTTCGCAAAGAACGATGGCCTCCAAGGCGGTGCCACAGAGGTGTTGGAGTCAAACTTATGGGGTCCGGCTGAGTAATCAGAGCGACTTCTCGCTCGTTGGAACACCGTCCGCTGTCACGCACCGTGTTCTCGCGCGCTCACGTGCCTCGCACCGCCTCTCGAGCCCGTGACCTGGAC
Source organism: Boletus patriciae (assembly GCA_038093075.1). Taxonomy (NCBI): domain Eukaryota; kingdom Fungi; phylum Basidiomycota; class Agaricomycetes; order Boletales; family Boletaceae; genus Boletus; species Boletus patriciae. Next base: position 8,786 of record JBBPRK010000136.1, read on the forward strand.
GGGGTGACTGAACGCAAAGAGCTCCGCATGACGGCGTGTGACCGGTCGCACGTACGTCAAACGTCGTTGACCTGACGACTCGGACTCCGTGACCCTTCTTTCCTTCGATCGTCGTCCCGAGAGGGGCGACCGACACGAGGCTTGGGCTCGACTGCTCGACGGGGCAATGGTGACCCCGACCCGCCCGGGTTCCCTTGCCTGTCCAGTCGTCGACATCGTCTTTCCTTTTTCCTTTTTTTTTTTTTTCCTCTCCTCGTCCCGTCCCCGTTCGTCGTTCCAGCCCCGGGGCCCGTTTGCTGACATGCTTCATTTCTGCGCTTCATTTTTCTCTGTTTTTTTTTTTTTGCTTTTTCGGTCCCTGCTTTGACCGCCGATCCGAAGACGACGGTCGAGGTTGCGACCGGGATCGCCTGCCGAGTCAGCGATCCCGTCGACAGCTATGTGTCAGATTCTCGCTCCTGGCACGGTCGTCCCCGGGATGCGGTCTCAGCGACAGTGGCCCCACCAGCTCCCGACGCGACTCTCGACACGGCGGCCGCCTTGGGAGCCCCAGCAACAGCCCTCTCCGCCGTGATAGCAAGTGCGAGTGCGCTCGAGGTAACCGCCACTGGGACCGGGACCTCTGACGTGATCCCTGCGATTATCGTGGTGTTCGTGGCCTTCGTCGTCGTTCTTTTCGTCATGTGAGCCACCGCGATGTCTCGTCCAACAGCCGCCTCCCTCGCCTCCCCCGCTCACGGCCCTGCATGCTGACGACGTTTTTCCCTTAGCGGTTACGTGAAAATGACAGGCCATTTTGAGATCGTTGGCAGTCGCACCGCAGAGACGGCCACGATGGATGACGGCCACGAAGGATGTAAGTAAAGGCAGTGCTCTCGACGCTTGTGAGAGACCTCACGACGACGGCCGCAGCACGGACCCTGCAGGTGCCGCAAGCACCCCCGCCGTGATGGACCGGGTCGAGCCGACCGTGAATCAGATCGTGACGGTCACCAATGAATCCGGCGCTGACACCCACCTCTTCCCCATCCCGGGAGAGAGGGGCGAGAATGGCGAACTGAGGACACAAAGGATCAACGTGTACGTGCCTCGTGACAACATGTGGCTAGTCTAACGATCCCCGTCCCCCCCCTCCAGCAACCACCTCACCGTGAAAGCGATGCGTGATCATTGCAAGACGTTTCGTATTCCCGCGTCGGGGAACAAGAAAGAGCTGCAGCAGCAGCTCGCGGAGTTCAGCACGGGTGGACCGCAACGCTGGAATGCCATGTGAGCTTGCTCGTGGTCAGAGACCACGGCGGGGCACTGTCACTAACAGTCTCATGATAGCCTTCAACCTGGTGCCCGACGCAGTCACCGCGGAGCACAAAAGACCACCCGACAAGGCGGACCTGTTCACCAGAAAGAATCCACGCTGCGCCGGGCCCAATTGTTTGGCGAGTCGGGCGGCAATACCATCATTGCCCCCCTGATTGCCAATAAGGACACTCGCACGCCGGAGGAGCTTGCGGGGGTTCTCCGGTGGGAAAGTGCTCAGTCTCGTCGTATTGCATGTGATGCTGATGGTGTGTAGCAGGCTGATGTTGTGGATGAATTGTATGCGTGCCATCCCTCCAGCTCAACAGATGTTGTCCAGAGCCCGGCTGTTGCCGGAACCTCACGCGGAGTGCTGTCTCCCTTGCACTCGACGGAGAACCCCACCGGAGGTGATGGCGATTACTACACCATCATTCCTACCTCGTCCTCGCTCGAGGCTGAGCCAGGCTCGACAACAAGCTCATGGGCAACCACCTCAAGCTTACTCCCTGTGGCCCCAGCACCATGACCCTCAGAGCTGGTGCTGCCTGCCGAAGATGTGTGTGTCATCACATTTGCTCATGGCATGGGGGGTCGTAAGAGCATTCAGTTCAAGAAGTCTGAAATCCGCTCCCCCCCCTCATCCCGCTTTCGTGGGGGGATGCAGGGTATCGTGGATATAAATGCCTGGTGGGATGACGACCCCAGACACTGGGGTGGGAACTCATACATCCATCTGGACGGCACACTGGTGCCAATGTTCAATTGGCACGGCATATATGCCAATCGAGTCCCAGCAATCTGGTCAACTCTGAAATCACAGTGGAACAAGTATAAGGTGAGCCACTCATCCATATTGCTTGGTCCCCAGAACTCACGACAGTGGTTTGCCCACCATCAGATGGTCATTGAATACTATTGATGATCCTCTCCACAAGCTTTCGAGGCGAGGTTCTCTGATTCAGATGCAGGGCATCTGATGGGACTTAATCAAATTGCTTCACAAATCCGAGCTGAGCGTGCTGAGGAAGACTGCGTGTTGGCCTCCCGTGCGAGGGAGGCCCTTGGTGAGGACCTGCAGGTGCTGACCACATACCGAAAAGGCTCAAACTGCATCACCATGCAGTCCTCTTGTTCGATTGCACGAAAAGTGAGGCAAAGCGGCACCCTCTTACCCCCCTGTCCTCCCCCTTCTATCCCACTCCCTCCAGTGCCTGTCAGTAGTACTACTAGATAAATGTACACCTGCAATTAAATTGTGTTTGTGTCATCTGCTGATTCCTAGTACCTCTTACTTTCACACTCGACCCTTGCACGTTCCGTTCTAAGGGCTTATGTTCTGTCCTGACGCTATCCGACCATGTGGCCCATCATGGCACATCCGAGTCCCCCCGGGTGTATTTATTGGTTGACAACACAAAAGGGCTGTGTGCATATGACACCATATGGGTCAAGACGAGCCCTAATCAGCTTGAGACACTTGAGACCCTCAGACGGACAGGCAATCTCTTGAACAAGCGTTCGGGTAGGCTTGCCACCCACCTCCCTTGTGCAGTGTCGCTTATGCCTGCTGACGATCTCTTGATTGCACATAGCGAGCCGCCCAGCTTGAGGACATGGGTCCGTTTCGACGACGATGACAACATGCCCCCTCAAGAACAAACAAGCCTCGCTCCCACTTCCTGACGGCCTTGCCACCATCTATCCTCTCCTCGTGATCCATCCCTACACCCCACCCATCCGAGTCTTTTCACGCCACGGAGTCGCCTCCTAGTGGTGGTATACACGAGGTCTATGAATTGTCGACTCCCAGACAAGATTCTGGGGCCTCCAGCGAGCTTGGCTATAGTGTACTCGAGATCTCCGAAGCAATGGTCGATCAGGAGATGGGAGACGGGTTTATGGCTGTGTTTGCCTTTGCCGACAAGGAAACACTAACTTGGGTGTAGTTGACTCATTTTACCTTGGAACACGATCCTAATGGTACAACTTGAAAAGACTTTTCAGGTTATTTATACCGACTTTTGCCAATTTTTGGATGTTCATATATCTCTTCACATTATTTCTGTTTCTTGTTTCAAGTGCAAAGGTCCCCTAAGCACGCCTGAGGCTGCGCGCTTTGGTCACCATGGCCTTACCGTTATAATTAAAGGTCAGGAAGAACTTTTCTTTGAATTTGGCTTGAAGATTGGCCACACGTGAGTCTGTTCGAGTCTGGGACAGCAAGGATGGCCGCTTCCTCGTGCACATCCCAGTAAACGTAACACCATGCTTCAATACTGGCCTCCTCTGGCTCAACAACCACCTCGTTGTCGTATCCACCAATAAAATCAAGGCATTTGAAGCGTCTACCGGATCAGCAGTCTCGGAATGGCCAGTGCTCGATGCCAAGAACTCCTCGTGCATCGCCCTTCCAAAGCATGTGGAATTCATCGCATATGCTACAAACAATACCGTGACGTTTTGGGGCACGTCAACGCATGCGCACCTCGGTTTCATCCAATAACAAGACATATCTTCAATCACACTCTCTCCAGACGGTCACTTTCTCGCAATTTGTGGACACGGCGGTGGGACAGTCACCACCAGAAGTCTATCTTGCATCACTGTCAGTGCACATTGTGTTCCTTTGGACTATCCCAGTCTGAACAACCGCTTGCCTTTCTGAACAGGATTCGATCCCACTGTGTCGTCCACATCCCACTTTCCAGGAACCTGACATTCTGAACTGGGTCAACAATGCTGCGCTCCATTCATGGAAGCACAATCAGCTCGAGAACGCGGACGCATTATTTATTGCAGCGATCCCTGAGTCTCGGAATCCAATCCATCATGTCCTCGCTAGTTGAGCTCTCGTCCGAGCTCGTTTGCGACAGTGGGATGTGGCGCTTGTCGACGCTGACGAGGTGCTTGTGTCTCTGTCCTCACATAGACTCACGCTGACCTCAATTTACGCAAAGGCCATCAAAATCCAGCTGTCCGTCATTGGTTACATCGCAAACAGTGTGGCGGTACGTACACGTGCTCTACCATGCGGCGAATATCATCACTAACATTTCCAGTAGGCATATATGAATACGAGAGCTGATCACTCTTGGTGGTCTCACTGGTAAACTTCCAATGGGTGTATTGCAATGCATCGAAATCGCTCACCAATTCGGTCAGATGTCTGGGTGGAAATTTGATTATCTCGACATCACGATTTGACAGTGTCTGTGTGAAGCTTTGTATGCAGTGGATCGCATGAGGGATGCAGGTGAATCTTTTCTTGAGTTGGTAGATACCTTTAGCGAGAAGGTCTATATGAGTGGGCCCATCACCGAATGGATTTCTGGTGAGTTTACATTTACCTGCTTGTTTTCATCATTTAAGCTTTTCCATCAGATTTTAGCCACCGTTGCCTCTCCATTCCTGAAAGCCGCAATGGTGCAGTCTTGAAGGTAGAATGGTACGATAATGTGCCGACACCTCTTGCAATCCTTGACTCGGGCGCTCCCACACCGTTATCGAGGGAGTGGGAAAAAGCAACATTGGCGAGTGGCGAGTGGAAGGATGCCTTGGTTGTCGCTGCCAGCGCAAGTATCTCCTTTTACAATTGATACTCTCATGATTTGCAGTTTACACTTCCCAGAGTCACAATTTATTGGGTTGTATGTGAGCATCTGGCAGCGATCGGCCGTGTAAGGGATGCAATCGAGTATTTCCACAAAATGATGAGTGAATTGGGAGGGGAGGTGCACATGAATGGACGCATGATCAAGTGGATTTCCGGTGAGTTCATGTTCTACCTCTTTGTCTGCCATACATTCAACCTTTCTGGTCAGATTTCACCTGCCGCTGTCTCTCTGCTCCCGAGAGCGGCGGTGGACTGACGCCTCGAGCTACCCTCAATGCAGCGTCGCCTACACCACTTCTAAGAGAGTGGGCGAAAGCAACATTGGTGGGTGGCAAGTGGAAGGATGTTTTGTCTGTCGCTGCTAGCATGGGTAGCTATCTTGTTTTGGTCTCACACCTGTCGTGGGATTGACTCACTGTTGGTTTGCAGTTCGAACTTCCTAGGGTCGTGATCTACCAGGTCGTATCATCAGAATTGATGCGCATTTGTATTGAGAACGATGGTTTCGTTTTGGGGGGTGGGGTCACTCAGGGTAAGTACGCCGCAATTCTTGTAATGTCTCAGCTCCATCTGTTCGAGATCTAGTTCCGTGGATGGCTCAACGGTTTGCTCAAAACATCTTGGGAAGCCTGCTGAGGGACCGATGTTCTTGTGGAGAGTCCGAGTGCAATGGGGAGGGTACCACATTGCCAAAGCTCTTAGGATCCCCTACTTCAGAGCATTTACAATGACATGGACGAGGGCGAGGTGAGTGATTGTGCTGGTTTTGAGTTGGGCTCGATCTTTATCAAAATGAAGGGTGTACAGATCACAAGGCACGGGATCTCTGCTCAGAATATGTGGCATTCTGATCATTCGTTAGCTGGGCAGTAGTTATAATTACATGGTACGATGGCCAGTAGTCCCATTTCACAGTGGTTACTGAAGAACCACATACTAGCCATATGTCATGTTTGACCAAGTATTTTGGCGCGCGATGGCCAACTGATGGTGCCGCAAAGTATTACACTTGGACAATACGAGCCTGGACCATCTGGAACCCCACAAGATTCCCTTTTTGTATAATTCTAGTCCTGCAGTTGTTCCTCGACCTTTGGATTGGCCCGAATGGATTTGAGTTACTGGTAATTTACTTTGTCCACCCTGTGCAACCCTCTCTAACACAGAACAAGGTTATTGGTTCCTCAACGATGCCGACGTTGGGGCAAAGAGTCGGCCTGCCAGATAACAGAGAGATTATGAACACTCACAGGTCTGACTTGAATGTTCGTCCGAGTGCCTCATCCTCATTGTACAAACAGCGTGGAGGCACTTACTCCCCACCCATGTCGCCCACCTCACCCTGCCCTCCACGGCGAGCTGCCCACCTGGAGAGACTGCCCAGCAGAGAAGCCTCTCCCCAGCATGCCGCCGCTCCCGCCATTGCCCACTGCACCCTACGCCCCCATAGAATGGGACTGGGGCATCAAACACACAGACCGAGGACATGAGGCAAAAGCCGATGCTGCCCTGCACAATGCACAGCCCTTTCCAGTCGATTGAAGAGTTCTCAGGGACACCTTACGTGAGAAGACACACTGTGAAGTCGGGCGGATCACCTTTCTGAGCTCTGGCAATTTTCTCTTTACCCATTGTCTGAATCCGTGCTGCCCCTGAACAGCATAAAGTTGGTGGTGCCCTAACATGATGCCACCAACATCTATCTTACGTTTCTGTGCTTACAAGGCTTATCTGATCACGCTTGTGGACACACGGGAGCTAGTTGCCCGTGTTGCCCGGGCCTGCTGGTTCATGCCTCGCCTCAAGACCCAATAAGAGGTTGCAACCATACAATGCCTCCATGAAATGACTCGTGTACCACTACCAGATGTATATTTTTACAATTCAAATCCTTATAGCCAGCTAGGAGGCGAATATATCTCATGTCCAAGGTTGGTCACTTGACATTCACATGCCCCTTGTTCATGACGTCGGTTGTCTAGGCATCAGGCATTCTGCTCACTAGAGTGTATCACTCAATGTCCAACGAGCAACTCAAGATTCTGTTCAAAAATGTAGCATCTCTCATAATACCTCTTTTTGCTCAGCGTTTCTCACATATAGGTTCTCTTCATTTCCCACTTCCTCCCAGTCAGTCGCGTCACCTGTAAGCTCATCCTCATCGTCATTGACACCCACGGCAACACATTTTCATTATCAGCCATTCCCACGTCTGGAAGAATGCCAACAGCCACCCATCCCAGGCTCGTCACACCCACGTCAGCACATGTTGGCCCTATTGTGTGTCGTGGCCATTCTTTGGCTCCTGCTGAGGTGATCTCGCTCATCCGTCCGAAATTGATTGCGGACCCTGGCCCTCAACCCTATCCTATCTAGGGTCTTGTGTGCAGCGGGAAATAGCAGGGGTAAAGCGGGAGAGTGAGGGAAAGTCTCCCCCACATCACCTGCGCCTTGACCCGCATGAGATCTGAACCTCCAGACACCATCACCCCAATGCAGTTCCCGACGATGAGAGCAATGACTCTGACGAATGGGACGCACAAGAGAGTGAGGAGGAATGGGAAGGTCCTGGAGATTGCATGCACAGCGACTGTCACTGAATGCAATGGAGTACCTTCCTGGTCGCCCACGTCCGTGCGTAAAGGGATGGGTCATTAGATGCGCATCATGGACCGGTTAGGGGCTCACACGGATCACTCAGGTCCTGAAGAATTTGGGCTCGATTGTCGTGATCTAAACTTGGAAAACGTATTCGTGAATGAATCTGATCATACCCAAATTGTCTGTCCTACCATTGTTTCTCTGACGTGGTGTTCACTCACTGTTTTCTTGCACAGAGGTGTATCATTGATTGAGAGTCGACGATGACACGACTGTTGTGGGCTTGTGTTCACCTCCCAGCGTTTGTCCAGACGAGCCTGTTTATGTTCAAGCCGTTCCAAGAGGTCATCGCATCGATCGCCCTCTCCAAATTGAAAGACCCCAGTCCCGTCACAACCGCCAAGGAATGGGTTCACTACGAAGCCGTCGGTGCCCGCTTCCGGCTCGCCCACCGCTGTGCGGAGTGGGACGGGTGAGAAGAAGGGCTCATGGACAGCATCCTTGGGCCAGAGGAACACGAGGAGGACATCAACTCGACCGTCGAAGGCTCCAAAGCGTCGAGCGCGTGGTCGTACGATGGCAAGGGGTACTCTGAGAGCGGCACGAGCCGTGGCACATCGGGGCCATCGTCAGGCGCACTGTGGGTGGCGGTGGTGTCTTGGCAGAGAGGATAGCGGGCAATCTTGGACCAAGGGTAGACCCAACAGAGGAAAGGGAGGTGAGGGAGGCGGCAGATGATGCCATCGCATCAGGCTGGATGGGCGACCAAGATGCATTTGAAACCACAGGAGGTGAGAGGGTGAGTTCCCTCGACGTGGGTTTGCGCAACTGCTGAGTAAAGCTTTGCATTGAACGCGGACTCAACGGGAAGCTAGCCGTCTTGCTAGTTGATGGCAAATGGTAGTCCTTGTCTTTCATTGAAGAGATAGAAGGTGAGCTCATCAACTTGATATTTAGTGCGTTAGAGAAACTCCATTTCTTCGAAGGCATCTTGGTAACATGCGGTATAGACTCAGGAGCGGAGTGACTTCCTTGATTCACAGACTCGTGAAGATGATGAGCATGAGAGTGGGTTAGGGGACTTCAAGGGAGACTGCAGTCAACCTCGTTATCATCCACTCCAGAAGGAGGAAAGGTAATGCTGTGTGAAGACTGCGGGGGGAATGATAATTGGACAAGCCCTTCGGCAGTGGAGGAACGGGAGGGACACAATCCTCTTCCAAAGCTTCTGCACTGGCAGCAAGTGATCTGGTATGATCTTTGTATAGCGTGCCATCACCGCCAGAGTAGACACTCGAAATGTCACTACCCATGCTGTGGTGCCTTCCCTTTCCAATACTCATAAAATGTCTGCCTGAACCGGAAGAAGCAGACACTGAGGTTGCACTGGTAGCAGTAGATGGCCTTCAAAGGGATCTTGCCTAGTCAAAGTGGCCTGTGTTGAGGGAGGATTGGCAGATGGGGCCCGAGGGTCCTACATATTTAGGAAAAGTGGCTCAAAGAGGTGGGTGGAAAGACTCACTGTATGAAACATGGGGATGAGAGACATTGTGGGTTGTCCTGTACAGTGAGGGGGGACTAGTGGGCACAGGAGGTCCGGATTGGTGCCACATAGCAATCCCATGATGCTAGCACGTACCTTGCCAATGAACCCTCGTATGTGAAGTTGAAGGGGAGTCCCGATGGGGGGGATGAACGTGTGGCTGGACAAACCATAAACTGAGCAGAGTCTCGTGACAGGTCTGCTGGATCATCCAGGCTTAATGGTCTGCCTTACAGAGAGCCTCCAGTGTTCAGGGGGGTGGGGGTGGTGCAATGGTCCATTCTTCGGAAAGACTCTGAAGTAGGAGACCAAGATGGGAAGAAATGAGCGGCAGCATGGATCAGGCTTGGCACATCATTTGAGGGACCGCAGACATCTCTTATGAATGTGAGTGAGGACCAACGTCTTGATTGGTGAGTGACCCATTGTTGGTTGGGTACTTGAATGTCGGACGGGGGGTCTGAATGCTTCCGCAAGTAACTTGAAACTGATGAAGCGATGGCTGGGTTCAACCAGTAAAGGCACCAGTGTATGGTCAAAGTCGACGAGGGGGACAACATTGGACAGAATTTCTGAACTTGGCCCAGTTTTCTCAAGTCTCGCTCATAGAAAAGATAGAAGTCAACATAGCAGTTACAGATTACTTGGTGGTAGGGATCAATAACATCTGCTCGACAGTAGTTTTAAATTGCTCCCAGATGGTTTGCCAAGCGAGAAGTGTATCGGGCAACTCATCCTCCTCGTTATTCAGTACCCAGCCTGAGATAAACTCCCCTTCCATCAAAATTCACGCATCCCAAAGTGGCCAGTCACCTTGAGGGAATGCGGGGAATGAGGCAACAAAAGCCATCCAAAATAAATCCCGCATCAAGTGGTAACACTCTGGGTGTTTGTTGTCAAGGAGGGTATCTGCCAGCAAACAATGCTCAATTTCTTTTGCCAACTGCTGCCACTGGCATGTGTCAGCGGGGTCAAAGCCAGATGGAAGTGGGAGGAAAGGGAACATGGTCTGCCAATAATAAGAACACATGTGAGATCCAACAGCAAGAGACTCACAGGGTTCATTGGTCCCATTGGCATCAACTTCTGTGTAGACATGTGTACAATGGATAAAAATCCTGCCCATTCATCTTTGAGGCATATGGAAACCTGCACAGGCTGAGATGGAGTGTCAGTAGTTGCAGGCCTCATTGCACAGGAGGACCTACGATGCACTCGGGGACATCTTTGAAGCAAACATTGCCATGAAAACGAACAGAAAGATCAATTGGACTGACAGTAAATCCATGAGGTCGGTGGGTAGTTTTGACATTGAATATGGCTGACATTGTTTCAGAAATGCAGGGGGAAGTGGAGGAAGAAGTTGGCAACATGGTTCCAACAAGTGAAGCGCCAAATGACTTGACTGGTTATGTGATATTGTGTGACTCACAATTTGTTGCTGTACACAGAAAGCCAGGCTTTGCAGCACCAGATTTCATGGCGAGATCTTCAAAACCCTTGCCTCTTGATGCAAATGGTGAGACAAATGGAACTTGATGTTCTCCAAGTCTAATCGCTCTCACAGTGTTCACTAAGGTTGGCCACAATCAGCAACATGTTATATGCAAAGTGTGCCTAGCTTACAATGGTCAGAAAGTCATATGACACTGCCATGTTGCAGACCACACAAGTTCTAAGAAGCATCAGCAGAATCTTGTGAGAGTGACTCAAAAGAAAGGGCAGCAGGTGCTACTGAGGCTTGGGACCTTCAAAGGATTTCAGTCTACACCATGCAAGATGCAAGATGAATTGTTTGAGATACACGGTGAGATGGAGAGAAATTTGTCAGTGCTGCCCCAGTCTACTGTCACCACAGAAAAGTCAGGAAATCCTTCAGTACCGTTGAGTTAACTCTGGGACAAGTTTCAAGTGGAATGTACCATATTCTTGGACAACTACTTCAATGAGATGCAATGGAAAATCAAGGGGGACAGACCCCTCTTTTCTAGTGTTCTTGCCCCCTTGAGGAAGAACTAGGACTTGAGGATGACCATGATAGAGAGCTCCCTGTAACAAATATTGAGGCAATCTATGCTGATTATGGCATAGATATTGAAGGTTTGAAGTTCTGTCTATATCTGAGCTTTGCTGAGTGTCGTGCAGCTGCTGCTAATGGAACTATTCACTGCACTAAGTCGAAAATAGTTTCAGGTGTTTCCCCTGAAGAGCAGTTATATCCATGGAAGTTGATGCCGGTAAGTTTGGACGAAGTATCATGGTTGATATTTACTGACAATTATACAGGAATTCTTGACTCACCTCCTCTTCAGTTCTCCTCATCTCAGGTTCTTGTGTCCACAGCAAGCTGCAGTCCTGGAATGGGCAAAAGAGCTTGGAGCATCTGACATGCCTTTGATGTATGCTGTGAAAAAAACACAGGAGTGCCTCATGAACCTCCTCGGGGCTCCAACGGAAAAGGTGATGACTGCATCTGGTAATGTGTTCTACCTGAATGCTATCAGCAAGGCGATTGCCATGGTAAGTTAAAATAGGTTATTTCAAAACTCTTCTGGCCTGTTCGCTCACATTTGCCTCTGGATGCAGGATTTTTCAAATCCACTTACACAGTTTGCAATGCAGGAATATCCCGAGGATGGACAGGGCCGTTGTTACAGCTCAGAACGCCTAACATCTTTCAACGGACTTAGTCATTTCTTTCATTTCTTTCTTATCTTATCCGATTAACATATAACAGCCATGTTGATCCTATGCCTCTCTTTTCATTTCACACCCACACCTCATGCACTCCTTATTCTATTCATCTCCATGCAGTGCATGGCTATGTCCTTCCTTTCTTCTTTTCCATTCTGCCACTGCCATGCGGTTGCCCTATGTTTTACTTCGTTTCCATTCCATGGCTATGCTTGATGCATGCTGCTACCTCATGCCACTAGATACCAGAATATTCTAGAACACTCATCGGTAGATCCGGTATAAACATGTACATACATATGCAGTAGTATAAAAGGCCGCAAGTGCCAAACCAGAGAACTCCAGTCTAGTTCTCTTGGTTTTTCCCCTACTCAACCAGAGAGATCACCTCCACAACTGACTGCTAGTGCTTTCGGTGCATCCTCTTCCATCTTTGATTCCCTAGAGTGCCAGTTGGATCTTCCTGATAGCCTCGCACCTCCATGTGTCTGCGTTGATCATGCAATCTATTTTGTTGACGAGCTTCTTCAGCAGTCGACGGGTCAGTATTTCATACTGAAAAAGGTTTTCCAAGCGAGAATGTTGATGAAAGAAGGATCCACGGAGCCTACCCTTTTTGTGCTAGGGCACAAAGTTGACAAGACCATGGTTCGTCCTTGCTGTAATTCTATGGCATTTTACACTGATTGATTGACTTTTCACTTTCGTTGCAGGAGGGATGTGCAGTTGATACAGAAAGGGTCATTGTCCCAGTTTCAATATTCTTCAATACGTTCAAGGATCTCCAGTGCCAGGCTGGTGAGTCCGGTATTAAGTTCACAGGTACATTATGTTGTTTTAAGGATGCGTGTGTTGTCTGAAAACTGTCTTTAGCTTCGTCTGCCGTATTTTCCAATCTAATGCCAAACCCGCTTCAGGTGAAATCTGGTGGACGGATGGTCTATACCATTCCCTTAATTGTATTCATGGATGACATGTCCAGGAATATCTCAAAGCAATGGAACAAGCACCATGTAGTCTACATGTCAAATGCTCTGTTGCCATGAGAGATACTTGAGCAGGAGTTTTCGATCCGATTCATACTGGGATCACCACACGTGACTCTGATGGAACTGATGCAAGGCATCAAAGAGTCAATCCAGTAAGTTTGTCTATTGCCCCTTGTGAATCATGTACTTTTTACTGAGTTCATTTACTAGGAAAGCAACTGATAACCCTGTTGTGGCATTCAACGTCAAGCACCAGGAAGAAGTTATACTCATTCCATATGAGTTGATCATTGTGGGCGACAACTTGATGCAAGCAGAGGAGTGCAGCCACAGCGGGCTGAAGTGCGGTTATTTCTGCTGCACGTGCAAGGTTGGTGGTGCGAATGTCAAGAAGAGAACGGACAAGGGATACACTGATATTGTTCAGGTATTACTCAGACCTTCATGTCTTTGCAATGGGCTGACCACTTTTTGTTCAATGCGGTGAGTTGCATACATCGGAAGACACCTGTGCTCAAATCAAACGTCAAATTCAGCTTTCCATGCTCTCTGACGGAATGGAGAAAGTCAAGAACGCGGTTAGCCAATCTGGTGTTCGAGATGCTGCAACCACTGCAATTATAGATTTCCTCCTCGAACTTGGGAAGGCCCTCTGGAAGAGAACAGCTGGAAAGCCTGTGCTTTCAAAAGCAGATATTACTGCATGTTTAGAGCATGAGCTGGACGTACTGCTTGGGGGCCAATCAGTTGATGACCGTATTAACCCACTCCTTGGGATGCAAGAACTGGACATCCACAAAGACACCCCAACTGAAGTCCTTCACACTATACTCCTTGGCTTTGTAAAATATTTCTGGGGTCAAACTGTCTTCATCCTCGACAGAGCTCATCTTCTCGGAACATTTCAGACTTGCCTGGAATCAGTCAACAAAGATGGTCTGAAGTGTCCAATGCTTGGTGCTGAATACATCGTGAGGTACAAAGGCGGTCTTGTCGGAAAACACTTCAAGAGCCTTGCACAGGTGATGCCATATCTTATTTATGACCTTGTCCCAGACACAGTTCTCTGGGGTTGGCAGGTAATGGGGAGGCTCGTGGTGCTTCTCTGGCATACTTCAATTGAAGACATGGAAAGCTATTTGGTCAGGACCCTCTCACCTAGGCATCATCCTATTTAACTTACATGCTACAACCCATAGGCCGAGCTGTCACGCATCATCAACAACTTTCTCACCGTCAGCACACAATGTGTGCCAAGCATTTTGGTAACGAAGGCCAAGTTTCATTTCCTCCTGCACCTTCCCATGTTTATCAAGCGCTTTGGCCGCCATTCTTTTCTCAATTGAATGTTATGAGTTGTTCAATCATGTTTTTCATCTTGCATCAATCTATAGCAACTGCCAACCCCCAAGTCGTGACGCGTGTTGACTTTTTGCTGAACAAGACCACATGAAACATGTTGTCACAGGTGGGGTCTGGCATGACCCTACAGTGAAAACATGGGTCAAAGCAGGTCCTGGCATCATCAAATACATTGACGAGCATCCTCATCAACATCATACACTTGGTTTTACCATTTGGGAATCTCCAGAAGTAGGTTAGTAGTATCTCTCATCACTTCGTTACACGTGTAACAGCCTACTGATATTGCATGGAGGTGTGGCACACTTACCAACACGTACAAATGGAAAAGGAAAACCGGAAATTGTATCCCCGGTTGATTGGAAGGAAACACAGGCTGCACAATGTGTCAGCACAGCACCTGCCACCCGGAGTCTGCAAGGAAATCAACTCTACCAAGTCACGTTCTTCATGGCAGCACAAGGGGACAAGCCCAAGGTGCAAACTCACGTTATCATCAAGCATCATGCTGGGTATTGGATTGGTACAATCCGGGAGATCTTGGTTCCTTCTGAGCGGCGTATTGCCTCTCATGTCATAATTAGCCTTTCAGAGTTCCTTTCCAACCTCCATCCTTGCCTTTGTGTCCCATGTATCACATATCCAATCCCGGAAGAAACTGTTGTTGTTCCTCCTATTGTAAGTTCCTTCTCAATGATACGGTAACCATAAGTTACAATCAAACCATATTCATTAGAATGTTATCTGTGCTGTCAACGTTCAGCATGACTGCATCACTTGTTATGGCTCTATACGCCTAACATCGACACAACAGACTTAGTCGTTTTCTTTCTCTCCTCTTATCTTATCAGATTAACCTATGACAGCCACGCTGTCTCTATGCTTCTCTTTTCTTTTCACATTATGCCTCATGCACTCCTCACCGCATCCATTCCCGTGCAGTGCATGGCTATGTCCTTCTTCACTTCGCTTCCATTCTACCACTGCCATGCGGTCGCCTTATGTTCAGCTTCGTTTCCATTCCATGGCTGTGCTTGATGCATGCTTCTACCTCATGCTACTAGGGTCCGGAATATTCTAGAACAGTCATTGGTAGATCTGATACAAATATGTATAAACATATGTAGTAGTATATAAGGGCACAAGTCCCAGCCAGAGAACTCCAGTTTAGTTCTCTTGGTTTTCCCCACCTCAGCCAGAGAGATCATCTCCACAACCGACAAGCTAGTGCTATTGGTGCGCCTTCTTTTAGTCTTCGATTCCCTAGAGCCCAGTTGACGCTGAGGCCTTTTGGGTTGTTTCATCACTTTGTGTTGCAATTCAACAAGAACTATACCCGAACGCCGAGAATGCCTGCTCACATCACGAAACAAGACATTCATTCATCATGCACCCACCAATATCTATGTTGTCAACATGTTTGTGCTCCACAATTATCAACACATTCAGGCAGCTATTCCGAAATCGGTTTGTGATCAGACCTGTGTGCCATTGATTGGAGATCATGGTTCATTGTGATTGCATGCTGCTGATCTACTGCATTGTTCAAAGAAGGGAAAGGATGCACCTGATGATATCCTGAATCAGTTGTCAGCCGAGCAACCAGCATTTGAATGTGCAAAGAAGATGTGAGGGAAAGGCACTGGCAAGGGAAAGGCAAAAGCACTGCCTACTCAAGCAACTGCTGGCATTGGTCCCTCCAACCCATCCAATCCACATGCCCAGACCCTCACTCAGGCTGCCATGGGTCCCAATCCACCCCTTCCTGCTCCTTCGCATGTTATACCTCCAGCTGCTGCTATCTCTGCACCTTCATTCACTCATGGTGCTCATGTTCCCCCTATGTCATACCACCACTCTCCTGCTGGACCCTCTATGCCATATGGGGTTTCGCATCAAATGATCATGTATGGCGCTGCTCCAGTGTATGTCCACCACACTGCACCACCGAACACATACCTGTATCTACCCGAGTCCTCTGCTGGTGGTGTGCCATGGAATATTAATGGCCACCCTGGCTGTTCCAGTGATCATACATAGATTCCTGTTGTGTTCCAGACATCATTCCATGTAAATACCTACAAATAATCATGTTTGCTGAGCTGAGCGCCCTCGTTATTTTAAATCCACTGTTCATGAATCTCCTCCCTCACCCTTCGCTGGCCTGGCTTGCCCAGCATGAGTCTTCTCTCCCAGTTTCGACTTGAGCAGGGCAGACCACTAAATACAGGCGAAGGGACACCAAGTCACAGTTGTTGTCATGGTAGGGCCTCGGACTTGCCAATTCCTGCAGGTTCCCAGCGCTCTTCCCTTTCACATAGTTGTTTGCCCTACTGGGAGGGTCAGTCACCTGATCCTCCAAATCAGCTTGGGCTATGAGGGTGTTCACCGTCTACAGCGGACATGGAGCTAGAACGTGTCGCAAAATGAAGGAAGTTAATTGCTCTTGATGTTTGTCGGAAGCACCTGCTCAAGGATGATGCCCTTGAGCAATTTTCACAGGTTTATAATTCTTCTCATCTTGCTTTAATAGGCAAACAAATGGGCTTCTAGCTTGACGTACCCACAATGTTGATCACGTTGCACGGAAAGCTCCTGGCAGACCAGCACTTGAGGGCAAAGGATGAGATGCACATCTTCATCCATTCCAACCACTTTAAAGTAAGTGAATTACTCTTCCACCACAACTCCTGCTCACTGGACAAAGGAAATTATGAAAGATCGCTTACGTTCCTGCCTACTCTCACCAAACTTGACAGCATATCTCGTGGAGCTCCCCGTTAACATCCAGGTATGTCTGAAAGCAATGGTAAATATCTTCTAACCCAGTTTGTTTTCTATATAGGCATTCATCAAGCGAAACATTTCAATCTTTAAGATTCCTGCGAAAGCATTCGAGGACCCCAAACTATCTGAATACATCAATGCCATCACGAAAGATACTTTGATGAAGCAAAGGGCGCTCATAAAAACCAAGGTATGTGATAAGTACTGAGATTAATGCCAACATCATTGCCTGCACCCCCTGCACAGATCGCAACCAGTATCAAATCAAAGACCCACATTTCTCTCCTCGCAAAGTCTCTTGCTCAATCTGGATACTATGAGATGACAATGAGCCAGTGGGCGCATTTTGCATTCTTGGTAAGCATGGGTGTCCATATTTGCATGGTGGCTCACCCTTGCACTATAGCATGGAAGTTTGGTGTTCTTCAACCAACTTGTTATGACTGGGATGGCAGAGAAGGTTGCGATGGCGAAGGCCAAAGAGAACATACTGGCATTGGCAGATCAGGATGATGATGACAACCCCCCGGCTGACAATGATGAGCCCCCGGCTAATGATGAGGAAGATCCTGCACCCAACAAGGAGAAGCCCCATGTATGGATCGCAACCAATTTTTGGAAATATGTCAATATTCTGCTCACTGAGCTGTGAACCTCTCTCGAAGAGGGTGAACCAACTCTGGCTGGTCGTAAGAAGTGATTGGACAAGTAAGTCTGTGCACGAGTGTGCCTACATGATTAACCACATCGTCTTCAGATTTTACACATTGTGCCTCCAGTCGGACCTCAAGAACTTCCTGACCACTAAACAGAATGCCAGTGTCCCCGCAGCTGAGCAGGTTACATCTGAGTGGCAGTGAGCCATTCATGAAGAGCTCGTGTGGTAGTTTTTGTTGCATATTATCCTCCCCCCCCCCTTCTCCCACAGTCCGCACCATCAAATTTGTCGATCTTTAATTGTTGCATTGTGAATACCACTTGTTACCAATTCCCTCCCCCCACTTAGTCCCTACATCCTACTGTCCTCACTATTGCACCTGGTTACTATGATATACCCCACCTGATCATAAATCCATTGGTTTGCATGTTACTGTTTGAGCATGTTTGACAAGTCTGAAATCTGTTCCTTTGCCACTCAAGAATTGAATTGTGCATGATTCAAGCCAACATCATGAGAGTGTGCACCTGATCAAGTAGTGAATGTTTGACACCACACACTGCATGTAACACAGGGCACGTAGACTGTGTATGCACCCAGTCAAACAACAGACATCTGATACTGTGTGCTGCGTGCAACACCGAGCACAGAGACTGAGCACGCACCTGATCAAGCACCAAACACTCGACACCATGCGCTGCGTGTAACACGTGACACATACCCTGAGCATGCATCCAGTCAAACAGCGGACATTTGACACCGTGTGCTGTGTGCAACACAGAATACATAGACCAAGCATCTACCCGATCAAGCATTGAACCTTCAATATGATATGCCCCAGATAATGCAAGACACATGGACTACTCATTGCCATTCATATTCCATATGTATTCAGGTGTTGGTTTGTATGTTGCCCAAATAGACCCCACTAGAACGTGGATACAACTACCCAGCAGATGGTTGACTCTTCATAATGTAAATAGCCCCTTCAATGGCAGTAAGATATCACTTTGACATGTTAAATTCCTTTGAGACAACAAAACATCTATATTGTTCACAGGATAAAACTAACACTGTACCTACTGTTCACTACTGGAAAACTGGGATGTTGGTTGGATACTCACTCTAAGGTGACGGACACAACTGCATACAAATGTCAAAGGCACATTGAGTCCCTGCTAGCTGACTGATAATGTGACAGACCACTTGAGCAGGCATAATGTATGGTTCTAATTTCCTTCCCGACAAAGGGGTAATGTCCATGATTGATAGATCCCTTAACAAACAAAGGACGGAAAAGAGCCATCACATCCCTAGGCAATGTCAGTGCAACATAAACCAATTTTAGCATCTATGGGACGTCAACTTGATTTGGGCATGTAGTAGATCAGGTCCAGGGACCCAAAGGCACCTGATTTGCTGTTGTTGAAAAATCCCATCCTACAGAGACACTTTGCTGCCCAATCAGAAGGTCCACCAATGTCTCAGCCAACCACCTCACCCATAACATACCTATCCTCTGCACTTGCAATGTACCCTGAATCATCCTTCAATGAACCCTGGGTCAAGGACACTAGAAAAGCACAACCAAAGTTTGGAGTGTAGAAGGGGTAGCGTCACTGCATAAGGCCGTTGTTGGGTTTCCAGATTGGGGATGATAGGCGGTGGAGAGGGACAGGTCGTATTTCAGGAGTTTTCCGAGTTCCCGAGCAAAGGAGGAGGCGAATTGGGGCCCTCGATCGGAGATGATTTTGTCGTAGAGGCCGAAGCGGAGGTATACTTTGTGGAAAAAGAGTGCGGCGACGCCTTCGGCGGTGACATTTTTCTTTGTGGGACAGAGAATCACCCCCTTAGTAAGTCCATGGTCGACCACGACCAAAAGGGAATCAAAGCTGGAGGAAGAGGGGAGGTCAGTGATAAGGTCACAGGACACCTGCTGGAAAGGGCGGGACGCAGCAGAACGAATGGGGGTGAGCGGCGGGACGGTGGGATGCATATTAGCTTTGTTTTGCTGGCAGGTTGCGCAGCCCTCGACATACTTGCGGACATAGGAGGCGAAGCCGGGCCACCAGAATTCAGCCGCAACAAGTTGTCGGGTTTTTAGGTAGCCCGGATGACCGGCACTTTCGTGGTCATGACAACGCTGGAGAATAGCGTGACGCAGGGAGTCGTTGCTGGGGACGTAGACCTGGCCTTGATAGGTTAGGATGCCTGCTTCGACCTGCCAGTCGGAGAGGCGGGAACGGAAGGGAAGGGGAATGTCATCGTTCATGGATTGGAGGGCCTGAAGAATGAGGGGATTGCCTGCCAAGGCAGATTGGACTCGATGGGAGAGGGCGACGTCAATAACATTGACGAAGAGAGATGGGGGAAGGAGAGTAACTCCATCGTTGTTGTTGTCAGAGTGGGGAAGGAGGTCGGGACGGCGAGAGAGGGCATCAGGGCCGGCGAGGAGTTTTCCCGGGACGTGGACCATCTTCAAGTCGAAGTCGGCAAGGTCAATGAGCCAACAGGCTTGTCGTCTGTTGAGGTTTTGGGGGGAATGGAAGTAGGTGAGATTCTTATGGTCGGTGAAGACTTGGACTGGGAAGGGGGATCCGTGGAGGTAGTGCCGCCATGATTTCAAGGCGTGGATGACAGCAAGGAGTTCTCTGTCGTAAATGTCGTAGTTTTGTTCTGCTGGGGAGAACGACTGGGAAAGGTAGGAACATGGATGCCATTCGCCGTTTGAGTCGGTCTGGAGAAGGATGGCACCAGAAGCATACTTAGAGGCGTCGGTGGCAATGGCGAAGGGTGCTGCAAGGTCCGGGAGACGGAGGACAGGTTTTGACAGGAATAGGGATTTGAGGGTGTCAAACGAGTTTGACAAGCAGGGGACCAGTTCCAAGGCAAGTTTTTCTTGGTGAGGTCGATGAGTGGTCAAGCGATGTTGGAGTAGTCGGGGATAAATCGTTGGTAGAAGTTGGCAAAGCCAAGGAACGACCTAACGTCCTTGACTTTTTCAGGGGTGGGCCAGCTGGCAATACCATCCAGCTTTACGGGGTCCATGGCAAGCTGTCCGGGTTGGACGATCATCCCAAGGTAGTCTACTTTGGTGGTGGCAAAGCGACATTTTTCCAGTTTGAGATGGAGGTCCAGTTCTGTCATGCATTGGAGGACGCGTTTGGTGCGTTCATGATGGGTATCTTCGTCAGGAGAGAAGATAAGGAGGTCGTCCATATAGATAACGAGCCATCCCTCGGTGATCATGTCCCAGAAGGAGTCGTTCATAAATCACTGGAACATTGCGGGGGAGTTGGTAAGTCCAAAGAACATTACTGTTGGTTCAAAGAGGCCTTTGTGGGTGATAAAGGCAGCTTTCCATTGATGGCCGTCTTTGATGCGTACATTGTTGTATCCCCAGCGAACATCAAACTTGGTGAACAGTTTGGCGTCTTTGAGTTTGTCGATGAGGTCAGAGATGAGGGGAAGCAGATAGGCGTTGCAGGTGGTATGTTCGTTCAGGTACCGGTAGTCCTGACAGGGGTGGAGACCACCATCCTTCATTTTCACAAAGAAGAATGGGGACGCTTGGGGGGAGTTTGAGGGGCGGATCTTTCTGCAGTCAAGGTTTTCTTGGAGGAAGTCCTCGGTGGCTTTCCGTTCTTCGGGAGATAAGGGGTAAACCTTCCCGATTTTTGGGGTGAAAGAGCCGTCGAGGTTGATCTCATGGTCGTAGGGCCTAGATGGCGGGATATGATCGGTGGCTTCTTTGGAGAAGACTGAGGCATAGTCGGTGAACTCGGGGGGAAGGGTTTGTTTTGGTTTTGCCTTTTCGGTGGCAGTGGTGAGTTCAGTGGCAGTAGTGATCTTAGATATCTTTTCTTCCAAAGGGGAGCCTCTATAGAGGAAACAGGATCCACATCTGATGATCCGGTGAAGGGTTCGGTTCGTGTCTGCGTGAGCTAAGAATTGGGATTCTTCTTCCCATCTATTGTACTCGAAGAGTTGGGAATCGGTGATCGCGTTGACATGGGTATGCCGAGGGGGTTGATAGGGGGATCTCTGGAAATGGGAGTTGTGGCGGGTGGTGTCAGCGGTGTGGGATAGGTAGAGGTCTTTTGACTGGTTGAGTGACTCATCAATAGACAGGGTTCTCTGGTTCCAGTCAATGGTTGGGTTAGCGTCCTTGAGCCAGGGGAGTCCCAGGATTACGTTTTCGTTTCCTAGGGAGATGACGTGGAAGGTGACTTTTTGGGTGATTCCCTCGATGTTGAGGAAGAGGGTGGAGGTGAAGCGAATTACTCCTTTGCTGTTAATGGAGTTGTCAGCATTCCTTGCGTAGATGAGTTTCTCCAGCTGCATAGTGGAGAGGGAATGTTTTCTGATGAATCCCCAGTCAAGACAGGAGATACTTGCACTGTTGTCAATGAGGGCGCGGGTGTCGACGGCTTTCAAGGTGTGTGATGGTTCGATAAGTTGGATTGGGATTTGCATAGAGGGGGTAGTTTTTACATTGATCACAGCACACTTTACACTAGGGAAAACTTGCGTTGAAGGAGTTTTCCGATCTAAAAATCCATGGTAGAGAAGGAGATTTTCCTCACATTCTCGTCTTCTTCGTCGTCATCAATGGGTTCTAGTTTCGGGAGACTTTCCACAACCTGTCAAACTTTGGGTGCGCCATCTTTGTATTTAAGGCATTTGGAACTCATGTGTCTGGGTTGCCTACAATGGAAGTAGAGTCCTTTCTCCATGCATTTCTTGCGTTCTTCAGCGGTAAGCTTTCCCACTTTGATAACATCTACGTCCATGGCATTGGGGTCATGAGTCTTGGTGGGAGTAGAGAAGGAGTGGTAGGACTGATGGGCGGGTTTAGAGTTTTGTTTGGAGATATCCTCAGCACGTTCCCACTGGGTCTGGAAGGAAATGGCTTTTTTGTACCAGTCATCGATGGTAGAAGGGACCATGTCCATGGACATGATTCAGCGCATGAGGGGGGAGGGGATTCCAGCCAAGAAATATCCGATACGGACATTTTGATTGGTGATGCTTGCGAGCGCCGAGTAGTTCTTAAAGTGTGAAACGTACTTGGTGAGGGTCGGGGAGTAAGTGTTGTTTTTCCCTTTGGTCATGCATTTGGTGGAAAGCCAGGCGATGGCAGTTCCGGTGATGTCGTGGTATTTGAATGCGGTTTCGAATTTGGTGACAAAATCAGAGAATGTGCCCATGGCTATGGTGGTTCCTGTGATGGCATTTTGTCTGAACGTGGTGGCCCATGTGAGAGCGGATCCTTTGGTCATGTAGGAAAGGGTGAAGGCGATCATTTTGTTGTCGGTATCGTAGACTTTGTCGTTGACGAGGAGGTAGAAGCATACAGCGTTCAACCATTGGGTGGACTTGTCATAAGATCCGTCAAAGGCTTCTGGTGCTCTGATACGGAGTTCGGTGGGTTTCGAGGAGGACATAGGTGAAGGTGGTCTGGGGTGTGACGAGGTAGGTGCGTAGGATAAGGGAAGTGGGGTGAGAGGGGGAAAGACTGGGTTGGTGGCGATTGGAGTTGGGGAAGGGGGAGTGGGGGCGCGAGGGAGGTGAGTGTGTGCGAGTTGGTGGGCTAAGTCAAGGTCTTGGGTTTGTTCAAGGTCAGACGATATGGTAATGTCTTGATCAGAGTTTTCTTCCGGTTCAGAGAGCTCAGCTTCTGAGGGTGAATCAATGGGTTGTTCTCGGGCACCTCGCCACGCATACCGAGGGTTGTTCTGTGGGTACAAAATGGTGGAGGACTATAACAGTGATAGCCTTGAAAGGTAACTTTGACCTTTTGTTACGCTTGGACCAGGTAGGCACAAGCATAGACTCGATTGATCTGGAGATCGCCCTAAGGGTCTTCCTAAAGGGATTCGAGCGTCAAGGCAGACGCCGAGGGTTCGAAGGTTTCAGAGGAGCATCGACTCATTAGTACGATGAGGACTAAGAGAGATCCGTAATGAGGAGCAATGACCTGGGTATATTCGAGGGAGTATCGAGTAGGTCAAAGTTAGAGTTACAATACAGGAAGTACGATGGTTTATATAGGAAAGGGAGAATGTGCACGGACCAGGTAACGCTTGCCCTAATCAGAGGGACATGTCATCGTAGAACGAGAGGGAAGGTGATAGAAGCGATGAGTAAGGGGAACTACGTAATCAGCGCAAGAGAACCGATCGGTGGAGATAGAAGTCTGAGGTGATAGGAGAACAAAAGCGATGAATACCCCCTTCCGGTAGTAAAGGGGAACGGTGTGGGGAAAGCAAGGAAAAGGTAAGTTGAGGAAACGTAGCTGGAGGAAAAGAAGCATAGTGAAAGAAGCAATCGTAACAGTTCCTAGGAATTTATCGTCTAGAAAGGCAGTTTGGATAGTTGTTGGGTCTTGCACAGCAGTGATGTAGGAATGTTACATCTACAAGTGCTTTGTGGCTGGTAATCTGAAGATATGTCCAGATGTCGGGTTGTTGTAAGTTTGCAGATCAACTGCAAGCTGGGTTCACACAAGTCTCTTAGTCACTTGAATTGGTTCAATGACGCAATTCTATTGTGCACTAAGGAGTTGGCGAGATCAGGTCTCTATAGCGCAATTACCTCTTATCTCCTAGAGTGGATAGCAAGTACAGTGAACTTGACAGGTTCCTACTGTTGGGGATCTATTCCCTTTAGTTGCCCTCATGGGGTTTTCTCCCTAAAGGTGTCCTAACCTAACAGTGGATGTATCTCGTTTGGGGGTGGGAATCACACTAGGGCCTCTTTTGGGTTTCCTGTGATGAGTTCCGCTGGTAAGTGTCTACTTGGAGTTCTTTCTCCTAAGCAGAGACTGTCCCTGACACTTCCCGAGGTGCTTCTCAGATCCTACTGAGGTGGAGCTCTCTCAGGTTCTATACAAAGTATGTTCTGTATATCTTCTGCTTCTATGAAGTCTATAAAGTATGTGTGTTTTTTGGGGCCTGATCTGCTCTCCTTTTATAAGTAAATATATGAGGCTGTGTAGTTTCCTATCTAGGTCAGGCTATGTAGAAAGCTGACTAATGCCAAGAGAAAGCTTACAAATGCCAAGAGAAAGCTTACAAATGCCGAGTCCAATTGCCAGATTCAGCTCATGAAACAACCCAATGGTAACCAGCGTCAACTGGTACTCTAGGGAATCGAAGAAGGGAAGAACGCACCAAGAGCGCTAGCAAGTGGTTGCGGAGGTGATCTCACTGGTTGTAATGGGGGAAAACCAAGAGAACTAAACTGGAGTTCTCTGGCTGGGACTTGCGCCCTTATATACTACTGCATATGTATGTACATGTTTGTATCGGATCTACCGATAACTGTTCTAGAATATTCCAGACTCTAGTGGCATGAGGTGGAAGCGTGCATCAAGCATGGCCATGGAATGGAATGGAAGTAAAGCATAAGGCAACTGCACGGTGGTGGCAGAATGGAAGGAAAGAAGTAGGGCATAGCCATGCACTGCACGGAGATGAATGAAGTGAGGAGTGCATGCAGCATAATGTGAAAGAAAAGAGAAGCATAGGGACAGCGTGGCTGTCATAAGTTAATCTGATAAGATAAGAAAACGAAAGGAAAACGACTAAGTCCGTTAGGACGCTTGTTAGGCGTACTGAGCTGTAACAGCTCAATGGCTTGGTAATCATGGGCTTTGGCCTGCAGGCTTGGCAATGACTCATTATGGCTCATGATGACTCAGACAGGTCACATGACCAACTCTCTCTCTGGTACTTAAGCTAGTACAAGATGTTAAACAATAGATACAGTAGGTAGCTATTGGTAGTAACAGAGATATTGTTACGCTAGGACCGGGTGGGTACAGGTGTAGACTCGATGGATCAAAAGATCGCCCTAAGGGTTGTCCTTTAGGGGTTCAAGCGTCAAGACAGACGCCGGGGGTTCGAAGGTTTCAGAGGAGCGTCGACTCAATAGTACGACGAAGACTAAGAGAGATCTGAGGCAAGGAGCAATGACCTTGGTATATTCGAAGGAATATCGAGTAGGTCAAAGTTAGAGATACGATACAGGAAGTACAATGGTTTATATAGAAGGAGAGAGTGCGCACAGACCAAGTAACGCTTGCCCTAGTTAGAGGGACGCGTCATCATAGAACGAGAAAGAAGGTGATGGAAACGATGAGTAAGAGGGGCTACGTAATCAGCGCAAGAGAGCCGATTGGTGGAGATGTAAGTCCGAAGCGATGAAAGAACAAAGGCGATGAATACCCCCTTCCGGTAGTAAAGAGGAACGGCGTGGGGAAGTCAAAGAAAAGGTAAGTCAAGGAAAAGAAGCAATCGTAACAGATATGATTGGAGAAATTATTTAATTTCTCCACAACCAGTGGATGGAAAAATAGGGGAAAATAGTGGGAGGTACTTCATACTAGGCACTATCTAGCCTTGTGATTTGGACTGTGGAAAAGGGGCGAAATCTCAAATCTCAGGTCAAGTGTATACAAGTACTATACAAGTACTAATACAAGAACTCATGATCCATGCATCAAACTGGTTTGGTGCAGGTCAACGGGTTTGGTTTTGGAGTTTTGATAAGCCCTTTTTGAGGATCTCAACAGGTTTCACGATGGTGGGAACATGGGTTGGGTCATTCTTTCAGGCTATTCTTGCCATTCTTGGATGTTCAAAAAGTAATTATATAATAATATTTCCATATTTGGTGATTTTTCAGCAGTACCTGACCCTGAGTATGGGTTATGACAGCCCAAAACAGCTATGGGGTATGCCTTATGGCTTATAGTCACGAAATCCCTGCAAACCAACCCGGGAAATCAGAAAATGTATGGGTTTTCAGGAAGTATGGGTTATACCTGGTATGGGTTATTTGGGAGTCTACTGTATGGGTTATGGGTTATGGGGTTTGGAGACAAAATCCCTGCAAACCAACTCGGGAAACCCAAAAATGTATGGGTTTGTGGAGAGTATGGGTGATGACAGGTATAGGTTATGGGAGAGTCGACTGTACAAGTATTTTGGATGTTTGCTACCATAGGGCCGCACCATTGACAAGAGGGGTATCCACAATTCATTTTATGCTCAGGGCCAAGATCCGTCCTAGCCAAGGCCGCTGGCCGATGAGGCAATGTTCGGATCTTTGCGACACTTCATCAGGATATATCGCGTCGAAGCTGTAGAGGGAAACTAGCCTACATACCAAGCCCTGGCCCGGATAGTCGTCTCACGCGGTGACCAACCTCACATGAGTCTTGGAGCGTCTTTACTGGTCTAGATATATCAGACTTATCAGTTCCGCGGTGGGCGGGAAGGACTAACTACACACCGGGATTGGGCATTGTGAATTGCACGGGTGTCTTCCAAGTGTCGTTGTTCGTGAGCGCGCGTGGTAGCCAGTCCGAGGAAGCCTGAGAGCCTCCCAGTGAGGCTGCCAATTTAATCAGCCAAACCATCACTTCGCTGACCACGGCTCCTTGCTAGGCATTTGATTCGCACGCACGCCGATCTCCTCTCCCGCGGCGACTATCGGACGTGTACCTGCTCTCCTCTTTATTGGCAATGAGAAGGTAGCAGCGATGTGTGCATCCGACTGGCTTTCGAACTCCGAGTCGAAGAGGCGGCGTTGCCTTTTCGAGCTGACTCTCTATCGTTCTCTCTCCACGGGTCCCTCCACAGATGCTATAGGCTGGTGAGTAGCTTG
>JBBPRK010000137.1:0-35899 GCA_038093075.1 Boletus patriciae
TTTTTTTGGTTTCCTTGTTTATTATCCAGCAGGGCAGTGACCCTATGTCGGACATTTACATGTATGGTAGTTCTACTCTATGTGTCTATTTGTGAGGGGTTTTTGGGTGATAACGGCTCCAGGTATGGAACGAAGCCTGTGTGGGGCTAAATGGACAGTGACCGCGTAGTGGGTCCTGAGCGCAGGGTGTGTGCAGTGGCTGGGGGTGTTACGGCTTGGTACGCCTTACAGCGTCCTAACGGACTTAGTCGTTTTTCTTCTTCTTTCCCTATCTTATCAGATTAACCTATGACAGCCACGCTGCCTCTATGCTTCTCTTTTCTTTTCACATCATGCCACATGCATTCTTCACTTCATTTATTTCCGTGCAGTGCATGGCTATGCCTTACTTCTTTCCTTCCATTCTGCCACCGCCGTGCAGTTGCCTCATGCTTTACTTCTCTTCCATTCCATGGCCGTGCTTGATGCACGCTTCTACCTCATGCTACTAGAGTCCGGAATATTCTAGAACAGTCATCAGTAGATCCGATACAAACATGTACATACATATGTAGTAGTATATAAGGGCGCAAGTCCCAGCCAGAGAACTCCAGTTTAGTTCTCTTGGTTTTTCCCCACCTCAGCTAGTGAGAACATCTCCACAACCGATTGCAAGCGCCTTCGGTGTGTCTTTCTTTCGACTTCGATTCCCTAGAGCCCCAGTTGACGCTGAGGACATTTGGGTTGTTTCAGGGGGCGGTTTTGGGTGGTTCTTGCATCATGGACGATTATGGTTTTGGTGGCGTGAGGTCGCCGAGCTGTTTCTCGAAGCGCTTGGTTTCGTGGATGAACCTTAGGAGGTGGGTGGTGTATTTGGGGTTGGATAGTAGCTTTGGGATCTGTCTGGCTTTTCTCTGTATGGCATAGCGTAAACGTGCTCTCTGGCGCTCATAGCATTAGCTCAGTTTGAAGAGCACAAGACTATAATTGGCTAAAATTAATCTTGAGGACGCCTGTTCAAATCAGGCAGGTTGGATTTCTTTTTAGTTGCCTGGGGTCACTGAGCACATCATAGGCCAGCATGGCCATTTATTTGCATGCCAACCTTAGCTCAGTTGGAAGAGCACAAGACTATAACTGGCTAAAATTAATCTTGAGGCCACCTGTTCAAACCAGGCAGGTTGGATTTCCTTTTTGTTGACCAGCATTATCAAGTGCATTATAGGCCAACATGGCTGTTTATTTGCATGCCAACCTCAGCTCAATTGGAAGAGCATAAAACTATTCGTATTGTCACAACTCTAAATCAAGACCAGCTTTGGCCAAACCCAGCAACCCAGCTAATCAACATTTCTTGGCAATTTAGTCCCTGAACAGGTGATCCATTAACTCCTGGAATGTGGCAAGGGAGTTATAGAGACCAAAAAAATATAACCATTGGCTCAAAGAGTCTGAATAGTATGATGAAGACAGCCTTTCAGTGGTCCTCAAGCTTGATCAAGACATTGTTGTACCCCCAGCAGATATCCATTTTGGTGAAGACCTTCAATCCTTTGAGCTCATCAACAAGGTCAAAGATGAGGGGAGGGGGTATACATTCTTGACATTATGTGAATTAAGGTAATGGTAGTCCTGGCAGGGGCATACTAAGATGTCCTTCTTGGAAATGAAGAAGAACAGAGACACTTGCAAGGACCTGGATGGCTGGATCTTGCCGGTGGCTAGGTGCTCTGTGATAAACACCTTACATGTCTCCCACTCCTTGGGATTGAGGGGGTAGGCCTTAGCTACTTTGGGAACAAAGTCCTTTCCAAGGTCTATGGCATAGTTAAAGGAATGAGATGGCAAAAGCTTGTCTATCTTCTTTTTCTCAAAGATATCTGCATATGCCTGAAAAGGAAGAGGTAGCTCTATCTTCTTCTTTTCTTCCTTGGCAGCCACCTTAGTGGTGATGGTGGTTCTCCAAACATCATCAGCTGTGTCTGCATACCTGTTTAGGTGCTTTTTCCAAAGACATGCTATCTTTTGGTTGGGGTCCAGATTCAAATACCTAATAAAGTGCACATTGCTGGGTGATGGCCTTGGGTGAGTTGTGCTAAGGCTTGTGAGGTGTGTTGGGGAGGGAAACTGTTCCCTTAGCCAGTTGATGGTGGGGTTAGCATCCTGTAGCCATGGTTGGCCCAGGATCATGTTTTCCTTTCCACAGTTGAAGACAAGGAATCCCCCCCTCTCCTCTGCATTTCTGATTCACACAAAAACTGTTACCTTGTGCTAGATGATGCCTCTGTTGTTGGTGCCCCATCTATGTTGGAAGCTTTAAAGGGCTTAGAAAGTGACTTCATCTTGAGCTTCCTCTTCTTTTCAAGATCATGCATGATCTATGAAGTTGCTAGTTGCCCCATTATTCACCAGGATGAAGGTGTTGATGATTTGGGATCCCTCTGATTAAGATAAATCTTAGTATATCCAAATTTCAAGATAAATTTATTTATCTAAAGTATAGTATTATACTTATATATTAAGTCTATTTATAAGGTATTAAACTCAGTAAAATTTATAATATTTAATACAAATAAAATAATAATACTGTAAAATCAAACTAAAACTGATAGATAAAAAATTAAATTAAATACATTATCATGCCCACTATCCTCATAGTAGGCCTTCAGTGCTCAGAGGATCTCCTTAGAGTCTATGTTGTGGCCCTTCAATCCATTGACATAAATGGTGAGAGATTGTGGCAGTGGCAACAGCAGGGGCAGCATTAGTCACTCGGACATACACTTGGCTGCTGAACCAACCAAGGAAGGAATAGCCCCCCTACTTCCTAGCATGGGGCTTCTGGACATCCTTCTTGTGATTACAGATGTTGCACCCCACTTGGTGGCAAATGAAACACTTGTTGTTCCTCACGTGTTCAGCGCATTGCATAGAGTTGAGCCAAACCGCATTGATGTCCATAGCATTAGGATCACGTTAAGGTGAGTTGGAGTGGGTGCCTCATAAGGATACTGATTCATGGCCAGCTCTAATGCTGGTGATTCATCTCTGCTAAACATGAAATTGATTGGCTTATTTGATCCATTTGTTGAGATTGGTGGGTACATCTTTCATAGAGAGGATTATGTTGACTAGGATGGGGTCAAGGGCTCTTGTGAAGTTGTTGATGATAGTAATGGTGTCTGTGAGCCCAGCCTGATTGAGTTGGAAATTTGAAACATAGTTCTAGAACCTATTGGTGGGATTGTGCAGATTCTGACAAAGGGCTTCTAGATGGTGGTGAGCCTTGACCTTCATATCAAAGGGGCAGAATATATTTTTGAAGTCTGTGATCATTTGGTCATATGTATTATCCTTCTCCTCTACACTTTTATCAGCTAACTTGTAGTATTATGCCTTGAAAAAATGCTTGCCGTGTCCTTTGCTTATTAAGGCTAGAGCAGTGAGGAGCATGGCATTATTATTGTAGAGGGCCTTATTCATGGTGAAATCGGCCAACAGGGTGAGCCCCCAATAAAGGTCATCCTCAGAGTTACTAGAGAAGTCATCAGGAAATCTGGCTTTGAGCTTGGTAGGATGATCAACAGGTTTGGACCATTGACTTCTTTCTAGGCAATAAGCAAAGAACATTGACTAGAATGCTCTCCAGACAACTGATTTTGCCTCCACAGATAGAATACTAAAAGCTAGGGAAATAGAATCTCCTATGTGAAACAGTCCCAGTAACACTAGGATTGAGTCAGTGAGTAACTTAGTGTACCAGTAATGTGGGTTGTTCGCTGATCCTCAACAAGCATTGGAAAGATCAGAATTGAAGATGCTTCAGTCTAAGTGTCTGATGTGATTGAGTTTGATTTGACAGAAAGTATAGGATAGGAATATCCTGGTAATTAGTCAGCAGCTTTGTGAAGGCTACTCCAACAATATGCTGCTATGGTAAGTTGTTGGGTTGTTCACACAAGTCTCTTAGTTCACATGAATTGGTTTCCTAACTCAATTGTATTGCAAGCATAAGGAGTTGTGATTTCAAGTGTAGTGACTGAGCTACCTCTTATCCCCTAGGGTGGATAGTCAGTTTAAGAAGCAAGGGTTGCAATAGAACTAATGGGGATATGTTGCTGGGGATCTGTCCTTTTGTTGTGTGATTTAGTGTTTTCTCCTAAAAGGGTTCTAGGGTTAGTGTGTGTGAGCCATTCTTTCCTTTGGTCATGCATTTGGTGGAAAGCCAAGCAATGGCATTTCCAGTGGTGTCATGGTGTTTAAACGTGGTTTTCAACTTAGTAACAAAGTTGGAGAAGATACCCATGGTGATGGTGGTGCCAGAAATGGTGCTTTGTTGAAAAGTGGTTGCCCAGGTGAGGGCTGATCTGTCAAGATGTGGATCGGACTCCTGGCCGAAACTCCGGAAACTCGGAGTTCACTCGGACATGGGACTTGGCCTCAGCTTATGTGCTGTGCCCTTGTTGCAGTTCGGGTCCCAGAGGTTGGAAGAGGTTGGGTCGGAGCGTTGGAGCAAGGGGGCAGCTTGGACGATGATCAAGACAAGTGAACAACGAGGAGGGAACAAACTTGAGGCATCGGGGACGAGGGGAATTTGTCCCAAACAGGCAGGAGGATGTTGGACACGATGAGGAGACAAGGAGTGGGTCTATAGTCAACAGGAGTGTGTCTAAGTCGACATGGGTGTGTCTCAGTCGATATTTGAACTAAAGTACAGGAGGGTAAACGAAGGGTATTTATACTAAAGGGAAAACTGCAGAAACGTGAGAGGAACAAGATTTCGGGGCAGTGTTCCGGAGCTATGAGAGTGCCAAGTGGTGGAAACACTGCCTCGGAGGAACCTATGATCCGAAGATCCGAAAGAGGTTAATAAAGGTACAAGAATGTAGAGAAGACGAAAGGGGATATGTACTCGGAAGCTCAGAAACTCGGACATATGTCAGTTCCAAGTGTACAGGGTGTAAAGGGAATGGTACAGGGCCGGAATTCCGAAATCTCGGAGGAGACTCAGAGCTAGACTCAGGGGAATACATATTACTTGGGTATAAGAAGGTAAGTGGACCGGCTCAGGTTTAACTCGGGAAACTCGGGAATACTTGAGAGTACTCGGGAGTACTTGGGGATGACTCGGGGATCATATGGAAATGACTCGGGAATGACTCGGAAATGACTCGGGAATGACTCGGGAATACCTCGGGGATTCAGGTAGAGTTCAGGATATGACAGATCCTTTGGCCATGTAAGAAAGGGTGAAAGCAGTCATTTTGCTATTGGTATTGTAGACTTTGTTACTGACGAGGAGATAGAAGCAGATGGCATTTAACCATTGGATGAAGTGCTTGTAAGAGCTGTTGAAGGCATTGGATGCTCCAATGTGGAGCTCTGTGGGTTTTGAGGAGGACATGGATGAAAGACGGGGTTACTGGTGGTAGAAGTGGGAGATAGGGTGGTGGTGGCTCAAGGAAGGTGAGCGTGGGTGAGTTGGTGGGTGAGATTAAGGTCAAGGGTTTGTTCAGGGGCGGACGTTAGGGTAATGTTGTGGTCAGAGGTTTCTTCCTCAGGGTCAGAGTGTCCCACTCCAGATGCAGGGTCAAGGGGCTGTTCTTGGGCCTGTGCCACAAGTACTGGGGATTGTTCTGTGGATATGAAATGGTGGAGGACTCTGACAGTGATAGCCTCAGAGATAAACTTTGACCTTTTGTTATGCTTGACCTGGATGGGGACAAATATAGACTCAATTGAATCAAAGATTTGTCCTGAGGGTCTTTCTGAGGATTTTGAGCATCAAGACAGACACTGGAGGTTTCAAGGTTTCAAGGAAGTGTTCACTCAATAATAGGATGATGACTAAGAGAAATCCAAAGACAAGGGAGGTGACCTTGGTATATTTAAGGTAGGTCAAAGTTAAGGAGATAGTACAGCAGATATGCTAGTTTATGTAGTGGGGAGATGCTGTGCATGGACCAAGCAGTACCAGCTTGAGAAAGGAGCAGAGCTGTGTGAACACCAGAAAAGAATAGTGTCTGTGAAAGATAACAAGACTATGTAATAGGAGATAAGTATAATCATACACAGCATGTAATGAGGAAGCTGTATTTAGGCAAAGGGTGTCCTGAAGGAACGGTTTGAAGCTATGAGAAAGCAGTGTTCATGGAAAGTAAAAGGAAAGAAAGAACTTAGCATATGGAAAAAGAGGGAATTGTAACAGATAGCACTGTTCCCACTGGAGCTCCCCATCTAGTTCTACACAATCTAGCATTGTAGCTTGGTCATTCTGCTAGAGTCAGGGTTGCCTTTAGTCTGAATTTTGTCTATGTATTTTTGCACTACACTAGAATGTGCACTGTGACTAGGTTCTACACATTAGCATAACAATGTCATTTTCTAGACCTATACTACTTATAGTAAGTTCAAATAAATCTAAATAAATATGGGAAAATTATGGGAGGTAGCTGAATATAGGGGGTGGCAGTGCAATGGAGTTGCAAACCAGTTGCAATCAGTGTTTGGCTGGTTTGTTATTGCTTCCAAATTTCAAAAAACTGAACTGCATGCTCTTGTAAATCAAGCAAGAATGCAACCACTAAAGACTGGACTGGTCCAGTCTATGGTCTTTTTCTGGTTGGCAACCAGATCTAGGAACACTACTTGTGCTCTTCCAACTGAGCTGAGGTTAGGGTGTGAGTAGATGCAGCCATGCAGGCTTATAATGTACATGGTGACATGAGGGACAAAATAAATAAATCAAACCTGCCTAACTCAAGTAGGTGGCTTTAAGATTGATTGATTTTAACTGATTATAGTCTTGTGCTCTTCCAAGTAAGCTAAGGTCAGTATGGAAATGAATGGCCACACTGGCCTATGATGTGCTCAGTAATATCAGGCAACAAAAAAAGAAATACAACCTACCTGGTTTGAACAGGCGACCTTGAGATTAATTGTAACAAATTATAGTTTTGTGCTCTTCCAACTAAGCTAAGGTCAGCATGCAAATGAATGGCCACGCTGGCCTATGATGTGCTTGGTATGCCAGACAACAAAGAAATAAATCCAACCTGCCTGGTTTGAACAGGCAACCTCAAGATTAATTGTAATCAATTATAGTCTTGTGCTCTGTCCACTGAGCTAAGGTTGGCATGCAAATGAATGGACACACTGGTGTATGATGTGCTTGGTAATGCCAAACAATGAAAAAAGAAATCCAACCTGCCTGGTTTGAACAGGCAACCTCAAGATTAATGTTGACCAATTATAGTCTTGTGCTCTTCCAATTGAGCTAAGGTTGGCATGCAAATAAATAGCTACATTGGCCTATAATGCACTCAGTAATACCAGCCAACAAAAAAGAAATCCAACCTACCTGATTTGAACAGGTGACCTCAAGATTAATTTTAACCCATTATAGTCTTGTGCTCTTCCAACTGAGCTAAGGTTGGCATATAAATGAATAGCCATGCTGGCCCTATGATGCACTCAGTAACACCAGACAA
Organism: Boletus patriciae; assembly: GCA_038093075.1. Taxonomy (NCBI): domain Eukaryota; kingdom Fungi; phylum Basidiomycota; class Agaricomycetes; order Boletales; family Boletaceae; genus Boletus; species Boletus patriciae. The sequence goes on from JBBPRK010000137.1 coordinate 7,470, forward strand.
TGTCAGAGAGCATACTTTCCAGCTAAAGTGGAAGCAACTCCAAGCTGCCAACTCCAGAACTTCAAAGATGGGGTTGGTCACAGTAGGACTTCCACTTCAGCTTATGTGCTGTGCCCAAGTTTCAAGTCTTGGTGTCCCAAATTTACTGCATTGTTTGAAATCTATCAGATTCTAAGTCCAAGAGGATCAGGTGTGGGAGTTGAAAGGACAAGTAGGATTGGGGGCATAGAGAGGTATAAGGTTAGAGGTGGGGATGGATAACACGACAACAATGTGACAACAATATTTGAACTGGAGAACTAGGGCTACAATGTATGGTTTACATATTGTAGTACCAATGCTCAAAGGCCAAAAGCAATGCACCCAGGAATGAAACTAGTCCAAGCTGCAGTAGGGTACAAGATCTGGAGGTGAATGAATGGTGGGCAGTATCCTAAGGTCCAAGTGGCATATGCACTGGATTATAGGGACAAGCCTAACACAAGTAGAGGTAAGTAATTGAGGGGAGTGACAAGATGACCAAGTCTAGAAGGATATACATAGGTGAATAGTCCATATAAGGATCTAATAAGTTCAAGTAGCTGAGTGATCTGAGTGATCTGAGATGGGACCAAGGGTGAACTGAGTGGTCCAAGTAGTGCGAGATAATCAAAGGTAGACTGAGGTCAGGGTTGGGCATGGTCAACTTCTGGGATATGACAGACAACCAAAAAGAAATCCAACCTGCCTGGTTTGAATAGGCGACCTCAAGATTAATTTGAACCAGTTATAGTCTTGTGCTCTTCCAACTGAGCTAAGGTCGGCATACAAATGGATGGCCATGCTAGCCTATGATGCACTTGGTGATGCCAGACAACTAAAAAGAAATCCAACCTGCCTGGTTTGAACAGGCAACCTCAAGATTAATGTTTGACCAATTATAGTCTTGACATCCACTGTCAGTTGTACATCTGTCTGATTTGTAAGGTCAACTGTCCCGGTCATCCTCAGCATTGTTGCCCCCTAAACCATTGTCCTCCCTGACCCTCTTTCTCTTTGTCCTCATCTTCCTCTCTACCTTGTCCCATTCTCCCTCCTTGTTCTCGCAGGATGGTCCCTGAGAATTCCATTGTTTGCCGCCACAACCCTTGCTCCCACTCCCCTCCTTGCTCTCATTCCCCTTTGGAGGACTTCGAGTATGACAATATCGCCATTGCAAGCATGACTGGTTCCCCGGTTTCCTCTTTCGTCGACTTCTGACTCACACCCTTCATACGTTATCCTTCTCCGGAGTTTCAGATGTAAAAAGGGGGTAATGTTACAATTGCTTCTTTTCTTAGCCTTACATTCTCACCTTCCATTCCTCTCGCTGCTTTCCCTTTGTCTCAGCTTCTTCCTGTTCCTTCAGAACACTTTCCACCTAAACACAGCTTCCATACTTATATGCTACACAAGGCTATACATTACCTTACCTTTTCTTCTCAAGGACTATCCCTTCTTCTCATGAACACTATTTCTATTCCTGTGTTCGCACAGCTCTTTCCAATTCCTGAACTGGCACAGCTCTTTCCAATTCCTGAACTGGCACAGCCTGTTCCATGCACAGTATATCCTCCCTATATAAACTAGTGCACTCCCTGTACTTAGACTCTAACTTTGACCTACTTGATCCTACCTTGAATATACCTGGTCTTAGTTCCTCATCATTGGATTTCTCTTAGTATCCATCCTACTATTGAGTGGATGCTTCTTGAAAAACCTCTGAACTTCTGGCATCTGACTAGATGCTTGAACTCCTAAGAACGACCCTTAGGATGAACTCTGTTCAATCGAGTCTATGCTCGTTCCTACCTGGACCAAGCATAACATCTAGCAACCCACTGATGTTGTATAGAGTGTATGCCTTACCACTGGCATTTATGTATGTACTATTATCATCAACTTGAACCAGACATCCAAAGGACCTAGGCTTTCATAATCATCAATCCCCTTAATTACTTGAAGATTAATGAACAACCCATGTTACTGGCTAGACTAAGTTTTCCACTGACTCAATATCTTGTGTATTGTTTTGTCTAGGAGATCAAGTATCCCTAGCTTATAGTCTGCTATCCATGGAGGCATAGGTACATTGTATGGGGAACCATTAGCATTCTTGGTTGTCTTTGCCAAGAAAAACAACAGTATGCACCCTTTAGCTCATCTCCATCAGGACTTAATGGATGTTTGTAAGAAGCTCTGCCAGGAGGAGATGGATGACTATCAGATGTGGATATAAAGACTAACCCTTAGGATATCACTGGCTATGGAGAAGGTACAGATGCATTCCTCATGCTCTCACAGTCTCATAGTGTGCTGCTGCCACCCCCACATCATCAAACAATAGCTAGCATATGGTAACTAGGCAGTGTTATGGTGTAGGGAATCCATATTCCCTAGTCGTACATTTCCTTTGTATTCACACACCCTGACTTTCCCACCATTATTCCATTCCAACTCTATGTATCCAGTATTATTCTGCTTTGTTAAGATCTTGTGTGGTGTCCTTCCAACTATGTGCAAATCCAGATTACATTTCCTGTGCACTGGATCCTTCATCCAACAGTCCTCTCCTCATCTGTGCCCATTCTAATTTGTCGGTGAGTACTCATACTATCTTCCTCTTGTCTTCCTCTATTATTCTCTTGATGACTCGTGAATGTGATTGATATCTGGATACATCACATAGGTACCTAAACCACATCATTACTTAGACTTTCTCTCTTTGTTCCTATTTTGAGTTTGACAGTCTCAGGTGTGCCTGGGACTATAAAGCATTTGTATGTGCACTTGAAAATCTATCTTCCAGCCTTCATTGGTTCCTCCTTAGTATGATCTGCTCTCTTCTCAGCACACTCTTCTATCTATGAATCTGCAAGTCCTCAGTTGCAATTACAGTTCTGCATACAGCCAGCACTTCAACTACTTATCTGATGGTCTTGAAAGTAGTATGCATCAGTTCCTAAGTTCTTACACCAGTCCAGTGGTCCTGGAAGTGTCAGGACACCCATCCATTGTCTTGAAGAGGGTACAGTGAGTGTTAGCATTGTCCTCTGACTCATCCTCTCTTGTTAGAACCCCTAAGGGACAAACCTAATTATTTCCCTTCACCTTCTGGTGTTTGCTATTGACTGGTTTTGCTTCCTATTGATTAGGAAGGGTTAGAGTGTCAACCTGATAGACCCATACCATCTATCATCTTTACAACAGGTATGTATACCCCTGGGTATTGGGAGCCACCTCCACACCCATACCCAGAGATATACCCATACCCATGCATGGGATATGGGTTCAACCATGGGTCAGCAGGCAACAACCCATAGGGCTACCAGCTGTGGATCTACCTGTGGATTGGCATGATTTTGCAGTATGGACATATACAAGAACATAGCTACTCTGAATGTAAATTGAGAGCAATGTAGCCATTCTCCAGGGCATCTTTGTCACCTACAACATCTGGCGGCTTTAATACTTTCTCAACATCCTCACTCTTGATAAACCTGAGTGAGCTCCAGGCTCCTAGACCAAGCAGCACCCGAGATGATTGTGTATTGAGACAAGAGCAAAGATGGGAGAGAATGCAATGGCCATGGCTGAAAAGCCACTTGACATCAAGATGTAGCTGGAATAGTTGATCAATAACTTGAAACACACTTTAGATACTACATAACTCACTGGGGATGGTGAAACAACCCAAAAGGTCACAGTGTCAACTGGGACTCTAGGGAATCGAAGACTAGGAAGAGGACAGACCAATAGTGCTAGCAGTTGGTTCTGGAGGTGATCTCTCTGGCTATGAAGGGGAAAAACCAAGAGAACTAAATTGGAGTTCTCTGGCTGGCACTTGCGGCCTTTTATACTACTACTAGAGTATGTACATGGTTGTGTCGGATCTACCAATGAGTCCCAACATAGACTAAGTATATGGCAGCATGTGTTAGAGGTATGCATCAAGCATAGCCATGAAATGGAAGAAAGGCATGATGCAACTGCATGGCAGTGGCAAAATGGAAGAGAAGAGAAGGAGACATAGCCATGCACTGCACAGAGATGAATGAAGTAAGGAGTGCATGAGGCATGGTAGTGAAAGGAAAAGAGAAGCATAGGAGGCAGCATAGCTGCCATGTGTTAATTGAGCTGTAAAACTACCCCCTCTTTAAAGATCAACTTCTAGGCGATCAAAAGGTATTTGTTTGGGGTGAAGACTTGTAAAAGGCTCCAGCCTCTTTTGGAAAAGTAATAAGAAGTCCTCCGGAGGGATTGAAATGGCCCTGGGTGCTGACAGGTTCGTGTGGTAGAAGTCGTTCAATACTTCTTTGGCATTACCAAGATTAGCTTTCAGTTCCCAGGTACAATCCATGTCATCACAGCCCCTGCAATGAATGAGGAATTCCAGTTTTTTATTTATTTTTATAACAGGAATCAATGATCTGGTCCACCTCCCATTCATTGTCTCTGTCTTCTGTGACATTGATGGGTCCCGGCCAGTGCAAGGGTTGCCCCTCCAGCTGGTCACAGTATGGTTTGACCCGTGAGATGTTTACTACTGGGTGGATTTGCATCAATTTTGGTGGTTTTAATTCAATAGCATTGGGCCCTGCCAAGCTGATGATTGTATAGGGGCCAAGCCATCTCTCAGATAGCTTGCATGAGGCACATGTCAAACATAAGTTTTCAGTGGATAGCCAGACTTGCTGGCTGACAGTATACTCAGGCACTGCCAAGCAGCTTTTATTGGCATTGACCTTCATTTGGTCTTGTGCCTGTTTCATATTTTCTTTGACACTTTCTATTACATCCTCCATTTCTGATGTGAACTTCTGGGCCACTGGGGCTTTGTCTGAGCTAATGGGTTCAATTCCCATTTGGGAAAGATATGACTGTCTCATGTCGAAGGGTAACTTCTTGGTTGAAGTGTATTTCTTTGTATTAATGGAGAACTAGGCAATTGGCAACCAGGTGAACCATGAATCCTGCTTCTCAAAGCAATAGATCTGTAAAAACTTCCCAATCTCTTTATTGACAATCTCCATTTGTCTGTTTGTCTGCAGATGGAAAGATGTTGATAATTTAGTGGTGATACTGAGGGCTTTGTTAAGCTCTTGCATAACTTGTGCCACACATTGCGGGCCTTGGTCTGGTGTGATGGAATGTGGAAGGCCATGGTGCTTCCATGCATTTGCCAAGAACAACTTTGCTGTGTCCAGGGCCGAACATGTTTTTGTACAAGCGATCAACTCAACCTCCTTAGATAAGTGGTCAATGACTGTCAAGATTGAGTCATAGCCATGGGAAAGGGGAAGGTGTGTAATGAAGTCAGCTGATATGTGTTCCCACGGGGTATTCAGAATAGAAAGGGGTTGGAGGAGGCCTGTTGGGGCCTGATTAGATCCCTTGAATCTTTGGCATGTGTCACATCTAGTAACGTAATCTTTGACTAAGGTAGCCATTCCAGGCCACCAGTAGTTGTGCTGCAACAATTCTATGGTTTTCTCATAACCTGGGTGTCCTGCAACTGGGGAGTTGTGGTGTTTCTGGATGATCTCCATCCATAGTATGTTGCTATCAGGTACATATAATCTCCCGTAACTGTTGTATAGGCAACCATCATGCTCTTCACAGACAGTGTTCTTCTTGCACAGCTTCTGAATATCTGCTTCATTCAGAAGACACATGGTGAAACAACCCAAAAGGTCTCAGTGTCGACTGGGACTCTAGGGAATCGAAGACTAAAGGGAGGCACACCGAAGGCACTAGCAATCGATTGCAGAGGTGATCTTTCTGGCTGAGTAGGGGAAAAACCAAGAGAACTAGACTAGAGTTCTCTGGCTGGCACTTGCCGCCTTTTATACTACTAGTTATGTATGTACATGTTTATACCGGATCTACCGATGAGTGTTCTAGAATATTCCGGTATCTAGTAGCATGAGGTGGTGGCATGCATCAAGCATAGCCATGAAATGGAAAGGAGGTAAAGCATGAGGTGACCACATGGCGGTGGCAGAATGGAAGAGAAGAAAAGAAGAACATAGCCATGCACTGCACGGAGATGAATAGGGTGAGGAGTGCATGTGGCATGGGTGTGAAATGAGAAGAGAAGCATAGGGACAGTGTGGCTGTCATATGTTAATCGGATAAGATAAGAAAGGAAAGAAAGAAACAACTAAGTCCATTAAAGTGATGTTAGGCATATTGAGCCATAACACATGGTATTGAATATTTTTTTTTGTTTTAATATATCCCCATTGTCCGCGATAAGGATAGTAGTCCTAATCTTGTCCAGGGTGATAACAACAATTCCTTTGTTGTCATCTTCTATTCCCACGGTGTGATCTTCTCTTCTGAAAAGAGCATCTGGTTTTGTCATTGTGTGGCCAGGCTTGTAGAACTACAACATGTTGAACTGTGAGAGGTACACTGCCCATCGGGCTTGCCAACAATTAAGATCCTGTCTCATCATGAACCATTGTAAATTTGCATGGTCGTTTGGTGTCTAGCACCTTCTAGGTAATGATGCCATTGTTCCAGCACTTGGATGACTGATAGCATCTCTTTATCAGTGGCCAGGTAGTTCTGTTCTTGGGGTGTCATGGAGTGGGAAGAGAAGGCGACAGTATGCCATATGCTGTCCTTCTCTATAGACAATACTGCACCTGTAGCATAATCACTAGCATTTGATTCCAGGCAGAACTTGCAATTTATATTCAGGAATGCGAGTACCAGAGCAGTGGTAAAGTGTTTCTTAAGTGTGTCAAATGCTGTTTGCTGGAATTCTTCCCATTGGAAAGGTTCTTCTTTCTTGGTTAAGTCACGAAGCGGGCGTGCCACATGTGTGTAATCTTTTAAACCTCAGGCCAATCTAAGATTGCTTTGATCTGTGTTTGGTTCATGCTTATTCCATCATGTCTGACAATCATGCCAAGAAAGTCAACTTCTGTGGCATGGAACGTGCATTTTTCTGATTTTATAAATAAATCATTTTCTTCCAAGCAGCATAGAACCTTGAGGATGATTCAATTATGCTCAGCTTGGTTATCTGTTTTTGTAAAGATAATTAGGTCATCAATGTAGACCACAACCATGTCATCCATATCAGTGAAGATCTCATTCATCATTGCTTGGAATGTGGTGGGGGAGTTGCAGAGTCTGAAATACATGACCAAAGGTTTGAATGCTCCACAGAAGCATACAAATGGAGCTTTCCATTTGTCACCTTCTTTGATCCAGATGTGTTGCATCCCCATTGTAGATCCATTTTAGTAAATAGTTTTGACCCTTGGAGTTTATCCACTAGTTGCCTAATCAATGGCAAAGGGTAATTGTTTTTGACGGTGAACTCGTTGAGGTATCAGTAGTCCTGTACCATATGCTTCTTGCTATCTTTCTTAGGCACAAAGAACATTGGTGAGGTTTGAGGGGATTTAGAAGGTCTTATGTAACCTTTCTTTAGCTGATCATCAAGAAACACAGTTACCTTGTCTTGTTTCTGTAGAGGTAGAGGTATGATCCTGTCCTTCTTGGGTTCAAATGTGTTCTTGAGATCTGTAGCATGATCCCATGGTTTCCGAAGTGGCATTTGCTCGGATTCCCTTTTTGAGAATACTTTAAGGAATTTATGATATTTTGCCAGGACTAACTTCTTGGGGGTTTTCTCTCTAGGTTTCTGAGATTCTTGTTGCACTTCCAGTGTGCAGATTGTTTTGTGGATGTAATACTGGTTATTGTATTCCTCTTCATCCATCTCTCTTGGATGAAAATGGACTTGTCCTGCAGCATGTGACAGTGTTGTGGGCAATGTGTCGTCTTGACTGTGCCTTTTGACCAATCAATCTCTGGGTTGTGGCGTTGTAACCACGAGAAGCCTAAGATGGAAGGGTTCTTTCCCAAATTGGTCACTTCTGCTGTGACTTTCTCATGATGTCACTGGAATTCCATGACCAGCTCTGTGGAATGAGTAATGCTTCTGGCGGTGTTACGTGTTCCGTCTACATTGTACACAGGAATGGGGTTTCATAAGGGGATAAGTGGGACCTTGTGTGTCTCAGCCCACATTTTGTCAATAATGATTGTGTTAGCACCTGAGTCCAGGAGTGCATTTGTCTGAGTAAAGTTTTACCACTGTGTGAATGGCATGATCTGAATAGATTGATTGATTTCTCATGCAGGTCTTATGCTTTGCACATAAGTGTCATCTGGGATTTCTGAGCTATTTTTGTCTTTTGTAGAGGAACTAATCACAGGTTTATCATCGCTGCCGAGCCCACTAGGGGACCCCTCTGACAGCGAATTTGAAATGAGATTTGTTGCCATGGAATCCTCATTGTCAAGATTTCTTCCACAGTGAGGTTTTCATATTGACTCTGCCCCTTCACACCCCAAACATGTGTGTCGGAGCTAAGCCTTTCCCACCAACTTGGCAGTGAGAGTTTCATAATCTTTGAACCAGGCACAAGCCTTGTCCAGTGACATTCCTTTTATGGAAGAGGTCCAGTTGCGACTTTTTCCCTTGTTGTCCTTGTTGGTGCTTTCATCCTTATCCCAGAAGGTTGCAGGCTTGTCTCTGGAGTCCACAGTGTGCACCTGGTGACCGGCTCCATTACCCTTTCCTTTGCCCCTCTTGGAGTATGCTTTCTGATGGCCGCCTCCAAAGAAGTGACACTCAGGGCATTGTAATTTCAGCTTCAGATAGTCTTTGCCGAAATGACCTTCTTGTTGACAGTTGAAACATTTATTTTTGCTGCCTATCTTTACAGCATTAATGTCCATGGCATTAGGGTCCCTTGTCTTGGCCTATTTCACCATTCCTTTCTGAATGAAATCAAGAAGCTGCTTGCGTGCTCCTGCTTGAATTGTTGGAGGGACATATAGCACCCCTTTTCTAAGATCAAGCGCATGACAATGTCTTTGTCTGTGTTGATTTCGAGAAGCTCTATGAGCCACTCATTGTTGTAGTCAGCTAGGAGCACGTAGTTCTTGTTACGACTGCTTCTTTTCTCTTCACTACGATTCCTTCCTTTCTACTTGACTTCCCCACGCCGCTCCTCTTTACTACCGGAAGGGGGTACCCATCGCTTCTGTTCCTGTATCTCCTCGGACTCCTATCTCCACCGATCGGCTCTCTCACGCCAATTACGTAGTTCCTTTTACTCATCATTTCCATCATGTTCTTTCTCCTTCTACGCTGACGCGTCCCTTCGATTAAGGCAGGCGTTGCTTGGTCCGTGCATACTCTTCCTTCTCTATATAAACCGTCGCACTTCCTGTACCGTGTCTCTAACTTTGACCTACTCGATACTCCCTCGAATATACCAAGGTCACTGCTCCTCGTCTCGGATCTCTTTTAGTCTTCGTCGTACTACCGAGTCGACGCTCCCTTGAACCTTAGAACCTCCGGCGTCTGTCTTGACGCTTGAACCCCTAAAGAACGACTCTTAGGGCGATCTCACGATCAATCGAGTCTACGCCTGTACCTACCCGGTCCAAGCGTAACAGTTCTCAAATTTTGGCAAAAATGTGTCCCTGTGATGTTCCTTTTGTTTCATATTCCAGAGGAATAACCAGTTTTGATCCTTCTCATTGGTGGATTGGAAATGTTTTTGACTGGGAGAGCAAAGTCATCCCAGTCATCCTTGCCTATGCTTCTGAGTATGGCATTTAGATGACCCCTTGCAAAGTCACCTGCTGCACTGCCCACCATGTATGAGAGCATGGTGTGGAGTCCCTTTTGTCTGGGGATGGCAGCTTGGTTCTCATACCTCCAGGCTCAGATACATGTCCACCATTCCTCAAACTTTTTTCCACGAGTACCATCAAAGGTACTGGGATCAGACAGAATCTTTGATATTTTTGGCTTTGTTGGAGCCCTTGGTCCTGCACTAGGCCCTGCTGGCAGTATGGTGAGGAGCTGTGCTTTCAGCTGATCTACTTTGTTTGTCATGTTGATGTTTAGTAATCTAGACATGTCCAGCGCATCCTGCTGTGCTTCCATAAAGAGTTGGAGTTCCCCTGCTAAGTTCCCCCAGTTACCTCCTATGGTGGCAGTAGCCAAGAGGGCTGCAGCGAGTCAAGTGGGGAGAGAAGTCATAATGTGATATTACTAAAGGAAGTGGGAGGGATGGAGAAGTATCTGCTTTGGATGTAAAGTAACCTGACTGATCTGTTCATCAGGGCATGGATCTCCGAGGTTTGCATGGCAGATGCTTTTCCACAACAAAGGCTTCCTCTTCTGGACCCTTCTCTTCTTCTTAAATACTTCCTCTGGTACCTGCTCCTCCTCTCTTTCTCAATTTACTACTACTTCCAGGTGCAGCGGCCAACTGTCTCTACTTATGGTATACAAATACTTTATTTTGGGTTCTTCGACCTGATCTAATAACCCATGTGTGACGGCAGAGGTTACTAAAGGGGCGGGATATACAAGTTCCCAGTGTCAGAGTTGAGGTTGTTGGGGTCAATGCTGGGGGCAGTCTGGATGAGAGACTCTTGTGTAATTGGTGAAAGCAATGAGGTGTTGGGGTCTCCCGATCTGAATGCAACTGTGATGGTCTGAAGAGGGTCTATTAGAAAACCTTCTGAGTCTCTTGGTAGTATGTACGAGCTTGGCCACAATTCCTTGTGGAGTAAGGAAAGGAATCTTGTGGCTGGTGAGGGAGCATCAACTCCTACTGGTACTAGCGCAGGTGGCAGGCTACCAACCAGCACATGCTCACGCTCTACATGCTCTAGGCCTCTCTGGATAGTCAGGAGGGCAGTACCTCCTGCTGTGACTGTTGCCATGTAAGGGTGGTGGAGGGTGTTTTCAATGGGGCGAACCTTGTCAATGGTGGGGAATGGGCAGAGCAACCTATGGAAGGAGTTGGACACTGGCAGACATCAGAACATGCTGTGCACCATGTGAGGACTTGACTGCAAGCCAACTTGTGTTTGCATGTTGAAGTGAGTGATTCAGTAGAGTAAGAATAGTAGTTTAGTTCTAGTGAAACAACCCAAAAGGTCACAGTGTCAACTAGGACTCCAGGAAATCGGAGACTAGGAAGAGGACAGACCAATAGTGCTAGCAGTTGGTTCTGGAGGTGATCCCTCTGGCTATGAAGGGGAAAAACCAAGAGAACTAAACTGGAGTTCTCTGGCTGGCACTTGTGGCCTTTTATGCTGCTACTAGAGTATGTACATGTTTGTGTCAGATCTACTGATGAGTCCCAACATAGACTAAATATGTGGCAGCAGAAAGGCATGATGCAACCACATGGTGGTGGCAGAATGGAAGAGAAGAGAAGGGGACATAGCCATGCATTGCATGGAGATGAATGAAGTGAGGAGTGCATGAGGCATGGTGGTGAAGTGAAAAGAGAAGCATATGAGGCAGCATAGCTGTCATATGTTAATTGAGCCATAACAGATGGTTAGATAGTTCAAGGCCATTCAGGACAGGTGAGGGTAGGCAGTACGATGTTCATGCCACCATGCAAGCACATTTGTAACATGCTCAACATCTGTGGCAAGGTAGTGGCCCAGCCCAGTATGAAGATCAGCCACTTTTGGGGGAGCAAGGGTGGCAAGAGTGTTGAAGATGTTGAGGCTGGAAAGTAGTTTGTGTTAGTACCTTATGTTGTAGTCAAGGCAAACACACCTTTTTGTTACTTGATCCCTTGTTAATGTCCTGAGCATGCTCCAAATCCAAGTTGCTACTTGTGGAATTGGCGGTGGCATACAAGTGCATGAATGTCTTATGGATAAAAGCTTCAGCTGTATCTATCCAGTCTTCTTCCCACTTTGCAGCCTTAAAGTACAATAATTTGTGACAAGGATGGAGCACTATGAACAAGTAAGATTAACCTTGTTCCTTGTAGTATCAGTATGTACCCATGGCAATTTGATAGACATCTGAGCAGTCAGTGAGTTTATAGTACTGGTTGAGTGTCTTCTTGGCTGTGGCCATAGTGGCACAGATTGCTAATGTATAATTGTGGTTGAGAGAGGTGGTGGTGAGGACTTGGTCAATGTGGTCCATTGCTAGGATAACAGTTGCAAGGTTTGGTGTAACTCATGAGAAAAAGAGCATGGCATCCTTCAGGATCTAGGTGGTGTGAACAAAAAAGGTAATTAAGGCATGTTTATCATGCAGCCTCCTTGAGGCCGGCCAACTCACTTTCAGCATGTCATGAAGCTGGTCAACCAGCTCCCACTCATGGTCCCCCAACTCAAACTTCCTCAAATCCAAAGCCTGGTCCTGGATCATTTTGTCCATGGTGCTTCAATAATTCAGCACATATTCAAGCAAGTCATAAGTCAGATTCCATTGGGTGACAATATCACATGGGATGATACTAACAGTCTGTTTCAGCTTCTTCAAGATGCTTTTCCATGCTGATAGGAGGATGGTCAAGGAGTGAATGATCTTTGCTGCAGGTTTGTGAAGCTGAATGGCAAGGTCAGCACACCTTGACCAGTGCTAACTTTAATGGTTGGATTTCTTTTTCTAGTGCCTCACATTCCTTAGCAGTCAACAATTGGACCTTGTCAATCCACTTGAAACAACCCAAAGTCTAGCGTCAAGCTACAATAACTCTAGGGAATCAAAAAGGGAACTGACCAAAAGCACTAGCAGTCAGTTCAGGAGTGTGATCTCACTGGTGCTAGTAGGGGAAAGACCAAGAGAACTAAACTGGAGTTCTATGGCTGGCACCTGTGGCCATTTATACTACTAGAGTATGTATGTACATATTTGTATCAGATCTACCGATGAGTCCCAACATACACTATGTATGTGGCAGCATGAGGTAGGGGCATGCATCAAGCATAGCCATGAAATGGAAGAGAAGTGAAGCATGAGGTAACTGCATGGTGGTGGCAGAATGAAAGCAACAGAGTGGCATGTGGTTATGACAAATGAGAAGCATAGAAATGAGAAGGAGAAAAGACGCTGAGCACTGCATGGAAATGAAAGAAGCAGTGTGTCAAGGACAAGGCAGAAATAGGTCTGGTGTGAAGGCAGTGTAGCTGTCATGAGACTAATCTAATAAGATAAGAAATACAGAGAAAAATGACTGAGTCCATTGAAATGATGTTAGGTGCACTGAGCTGTAACACCACCCCTCATTGTTATCATTGGCATCTCTATCAATGTCTCCTGCTCCATCTCCTTCATTTTCCATGCCATTGGGTTTGTCATCATCACTGTCATCACCACCCCTGTTACAATTGCTTTTTTCCATCATATGCTAACTGTTCCTTTGGAATGCCTTCCGCTTAAATGCAGTTTCATTGATTACATGCTGTGCATGGCTATGCTTCTCTTTATTGCACTGCCTTACTTTCCATTATAGACACTATCTTCTTCCTGTGTTCACACAGCTTTTATTCCTTTCTCGAACTGGCACTGCTTGGTCTATGCATAGCATTGTTACACTATATAAACTAGCACATCTCCTGTACTTTTCTCATAACTTTGACCTACTCAATACTACCTTGAATATACCTGGTCAATATCCCTTGCCTTTGGATCTCTTTTAGTCTGCTGTTCTACTATTGAGTGGACACTCCCTAGAAGCCTAGAAACCTCCAATGTCTATCTTGATGTTTGAACTTCTTAGGAAGACCCTTAGGATAAACCTGTGGTTCAATTGAGTCTATGCTCATTTCTACCTAGGCCAAGTGTAACAACCCCATGCCTCCCACAAGCTCATTAAGCTCTCACTCTTGCTCACTCATGACCAGTACCGCATCAGCATTTCTTTTAAATGTTGAACTGATGGATCATAGATTTAGCTACCAGGTTGGCCATATGGAAGAAGCAGCGCATGTGGCTGGCTTCACCTTCAAACACTGGCACTCTCCATGTGAGATTGTCAATTATTGTATTGTTATTGGATGCATTGTTGCATGTCATACTGAGGATCTTGTGGACAATCAGGGCTATAGGACATTGCTGTAGTATTGAATTACATACATACCTTGTCTGCTAACCTGAATTTATCTAGGACCATTTCAAACACTGCTGCCAGCTTGATGCCTGTGTACAACTGATGTCCAGACACCAGAAAATCTTGTTATTGACTGCAGGTAAGTATATTACCTTCACAACTCTGACAATGTCTAACAGAAACTGTAGGGGGGCTCCTTTGTGCTCCAAATGCACTCCAAATGCAATGTATGCTCTGTGGTTTGGTGCTGTCCACACGTCAGTGGTGAAATTAAGTTTCCTGTTGTATTCCTGGTATATTTCTTATATAGTTCCATCCTTCATTCATTTCTTTGCTACTTACTCTCAACATCTTAGCCACCTGTTGATGGAAGTAAACAAATACCTGCCTAATATCTCTCACAACAGTTTCAGTGGATGGTAAGTGATACTCTGATCTTCCAGTTTTCATCAATGACCAAACACCCTAATTGGTAATGATATCAAATGGGCACAGGCTTTCTGCCACCCAATGCACAATCTTTACCCTTTCAAGGTTGTCTGGACATATCTCCACCGCCTCTGGACCGAATCACATGACCCAAGGACCGGCTTGTAGCCAAGGGTTTGTACTTTGTTTGGTCACACCAAAGCTAAGCGGAATTCCCACGTGTGGTTGCAGTGCGCTTCGCGCACTGTATTGGGGTTAGTTATTGGAACAGTTTTGTTGCTCACTGTATGCCAACTGCCCCGCAGGGTGGAGCGCATGTCTAAACACCCCAGAGACCACCACTAAGTGGTGGAACGTAGGTACACAAAGGTTACACCGAACAAAACAAACAAAGCCAAAAAGAAGTTATAGTGTACACGTGCCTGATTCTAACTGTAGATTACCTTTCAAACTCACTGATCAGTTTCCTTTTTCTGAATTTCCTTCTTTGGTTTTCGACTAATTAAAAATACATGAGGTCCACAACCTCTCTTTTCCCTATACCACAACCATCTTGTATTGTATCGTTGCAGAGCAACATGCCCCAGCGACCACCATTGCACTCGCATTCACCGACGCCTACCCCTCGCTCTTCGTCTCGTGGCAGATCACTGTCACGAGACATGTTGCGCTCTCGCAATGCGTCCCCTGTTGGTCAAACAACCAACCATGGCAAGCGTCATCGGGAATGCTCCCCCTCAGAACAGCACTATAAGTGCCATAGAGAACAATCCCCCAGGGACTGGATGGTTCACCCACTCCTTCCCCTAGTCCATCATGAAAAAGTTGTGCATACTGCAATGAGTATGCCATGCACTTTGCCAGTGGTGCGGCTGCCAGTGGCCATGGTTTCAGAGAGGCAATAGATGGCCTCATCGACCGCACCACCGCCTTCATTGGGAGGGAATCCTCCAGTGATTTAGCTGCCTGAGTGGATCATCTCTGCAATCAGTGCAATGAACTCATGTGCAAGCTACGCACCGTGTGAGAAGAAATCGCTCGTCTGTCCTGGGGGAGTCACATCCCCCATCCTTCATCAATTCACGACGAAGCTCGCCAACTTGAAAGAGCTCGTCTTTCTTCTCTGGGGATGCCCATGGAGGTAGATCAGCACGACGCTGGTCCTTCCCACATCACCCCATCGTCGCGTTCTTTCTCGGAGAGGGTGCAGGCAGAGCCTGCTAACAACATCACTCCCGTCGCTGTCTCTGCCTCCTGCTTGCAGGAATCACCTGCCACGACATCCTCACGCAAGAAGAAAGAACGGGAATGGCAGACCTCCCCCGCGCCCCCTTGCACCATACTCCCATACGACAATGTCCAGATGGACGAAATGGCCCCAGGCACGGATGCCTTCGACCAGGCCCAGGGAACTCTGTTCCCCAAATTCACAGGGCAAGAGCCCCTTAAAAACGATGTGATACTGGGAGACCAGCTCGACACCAAAGGTGTCCGCACCCTATTTGTATGCATGGGCAATTACGTCTATGCATACCAAGGAGACATCATTGCCTGCGCCCTTGAAAACTACAACAGGGGGCGCCAACCACCAACACCCTCCAGGTGGCAAGCCAATGCTGCCATCCGCTTCGAAGCCAGGATCATGGGTCCCGTCCGTCTTTACAATACGGCGGGTGAAATCCGTGCAATCTTCGCTGCCACGCTTACCAAAGGAGAGGGCAGGGCCCCCTCATACTGTCAGGCCTCCGACCTGATTACCTTCCTCCACTTGTGGAGAAGATTTAAGGGAAGGGCGAGGTGAGCGACCTCATGTGAGTCGCGATGAAACAATGGAGGCCGCCCGTCTGGGCCTCTGAAAAGGCGAAGAAAAAGAAGAAGCACCTTCGTGATGAGAGACAGCGGGCCTGTGGAATCAAGCCAGTGGCAGGCGGTCCTGGTAGAAAATTGCATGATGGTACGGTAGTTATCGTGTTCATCATGTTGCAGATTGTACAGTACTAGTGCATGTACTAGTATCCTGCTTATCAGATGCAAGATCAGCTGTCAGACGAGCGGTCACGGTCTTGCATTATTTACCCCCTAGGCTTAGCCTTGCTTTGGAACCTCTTGTAAAACTCTATCGCATTCCGCATATTGCAATATCCCTGCAAGATCACCTGTATCGTACTACGCATTGCGAATGCCACCACTACTACCATTGCAAGATGACTACCCCGTCCGCACCTCCACCGCCTTGCAAGATCCCACCATATCGGCATCCGCGTTGCAAATACTGGTACTACACACCTGGATCACCGCTCTTGCAAGATTGGACTGCACCGTATATCGTTACTACTAGTACTCCATCCGCACGCACACAGCCTTGCAAGATCACACCATATCGTACGCAGCGACGGCGCCTCGCGTCGTCCTCACCCACTTCGTTCGACCCTCCTCACGCAACGGCGATGACACCTCACCCTCGTGTCGTCCTTAGTACTTACCCACCTAGGCTCCAACGGGCGCAACGCCATCCCCGGCGGGCCATGGGCGCAACACCGCGTGACCCCGGGCCCTCCCATCCAAAGGGCGCGGCGGCGCCCAATTGTGGCCCTCTGGATCCCCCATCCAATGGGCGTGATTCCCCCTCCCATCGCACGCCCACCGCGACCCTCCAACAGGCACGACGCCCAACCGCGGTCCCCTCCCATCCAACGGGCCCAGCCCGAGGGCTCGACGACCGTGCTGTTTCGAGCGCAACCGCGCATTTTCCACTCACATCCCAAGACTTGGAGGGGAATATATATATATAAGTCTATTCCACCACCCATCCCCACTCAACTCGTGTGTTACTCACTCACACCTGCTCACCACCACCTTGACCACTCGCGCACCGGAACTCAGAGGAGAAAAAAAAGTTAAGTTGAATCATAATCGCCCCTCCCGAAATGACACGCTGATCCAGCGGCACCCTTACCCATTTACAAACGGTCGCCCTAGCCTGTGTACGCACATCCCCGACTCGGGGTCCATCGCTCCATGCATCTCCATCCGAAACAGCATCCGAATCGCGCACACACCACTGTTCGCGCGCCAAGACCCAGGAGGAAAAAAGCTAAGTCCCCACCACTGCATTTGAATCCCCCCTCCCTGACTCAATCATCAAGCAAAATATCGTAGTCGGCGAGCCCCTCCCTGGGCACAAGCGAGGTGAAGAAACCGCCGATGGACACCGCGAGTGCGCGCACGCGCCAGTGGCACGCCGCCGAGGCACATGGCCTCAGTCACACCATCGTTTCATGCCAGGTTTTTTTTCGCAAAAACGGAGGTAAAGAATGTCACGAAGGAGCCCGCATGTCTGGGCCTTGTAGACTATCTCATGAATTGAATTCATATATGTGACTTATTCTTTTCGACTAAGGATGTGATGAGGCATGCTCGTTGGTATGTCATCCAAGAGGTTCTCGAATTTCCACTTAGTGGATACATGCCACAGTAAAGTACTACGACATCTCTCAAATTTGGAGATGACGCTTTCACAGTCGCGTCAATCCAATCAACCTAATTAATCGAGTCTAGTTCGTGACCTTATGCTTTCTATCCTCAATGTCAGTACGGGAAAACACTTGACAACAGGACAAACCTACTTGCTCTTGGTAGCGGTCGCTGCCCTCCCATTGGATGGCTTTCCCCTCTTCGGTTTACTTGCTCCATCGCGAGTCGCAGGAGTTGGAACTTGTGCTTTCTTACCAATTGCATTGTCGTGTTCAGCACGCAGAGATGGCATGTACTTCCTCTTCGAACGAACTCCTGTTGCACTGTCATTACTGGTCCCGGTGGTCGGTGTTTGGGATACGTTGAAAACACCAGGATCCGTTGGTGGAAGTGGAAGCAGCGGCGAAGGTGGGGCGGCAACCTCACATGGAACTTCGGGTGATTGAGCTGTCGAGGATGGCTGCAGTGAAGAAAACATTGCCGGAGATGACACAGAGGGCAAAAGAGTTGAATACTGAGTTTGAAGTGGATTCACCGGCCCGGGGTTCAAGGCTCCAGAAGGCTGGGATGTACCTGCACTGTCGGGAACACCTCCGAAGTTAAAAGTGGTGGGAATGAATGCGGTGTAGTCGGGGTTGGAGTCTCCCCCCACAGATCCGACAGCGCTGAAGTCGAAAACTGGCATATTGCTAAATGCCGTCCCACTCGCATCTGGGTTCATGGGCTGGAGTAAAGCGGGGGGTAGAAGGTGCATTCCCATGGTGTTGTTCCAACCAGTTGGCCCTTGTAAGAGGTTACAGGATGATGGCATAAAACCTAAGTTGTCGGGGGAGACGGTACAACTGGCAGCCGACGGAGGCACGTGGAAGCCCGGATTCACCACGGTCGGCCCAACTCCAGGAAGGAAAACTTGGGGAATTCCAAATGGGTCACTCCAAGTGTCAAAGCCCATGCCCGCGCCGAAGGATACCAAGTCGTTACCCGTAAGATCCATGAACGGGGTCTGAATGCCTTGCATAGCGCCGAGACCGCTATAGGTAGTATCATCTTGTGCATGTGTTGCAAGATAAGCGGTCGGTGACAACGATTCAAGCCATACAAAATTCGTAGACTGGGCTGGAAGATGCACGGATGGGGGTGTTGCAAGATGCGCGGACGGGGGTGTTGCAAGATGCGTGGACGGGGGTGTTGCAAGATGCGCGGGGGGTGTTGCAATATGGTCAGTCGGCGGTGATAAGGCAAGCGCAGCCGGCAGTATTGCAGGACGCATGGACGGCGATGTTGCAAGGTGTGTGGATGGCAGTCTTTCGAGAGGTGCAGGCGGTGGTGTTGCAACACCGGCAGTCACCTGTATTGCATCTGACGTGCTATAAGACGTCGGTTGCTGCTCAACTTCTTCATCCCTTCGCTCTCTGGTCCCTCCACCTAACTTGATGTTGTTCTCGCCTTTGGCATCCGACTCGTCTTGCTCCACCCCTTCTCCGTCATAGCCAAGCTCATGCCCTTCTTCGGCCTCTTTTCCATCTGCGTTATTATCTGTACCATTGATATCATTCCCTGACTCGCTGGTGGGCTGCTCCGATGGTCGTTTTAAGCTATTGTCATCTTTTGGTTGCGTAAGTTGGGTCCGGGCATGTTCATTGGACACATGCTCACCAAAAACCTTGGACAGAAATTCACCATAGGCCTCGACTACCTCACCGTCGAAGTTGGGATATAAATCGGTAAAATCTTGACCGTCCTTCGTCTTTCCAAGATGCAGACTGAAATGAACAGTTGGTTAGGTGAAAATGCATCACTAAAAGCCATCACTGACCTCGTAATAACGCTCTCACCACCAGGGGAGAGAGGGTCTGGCCCACCCATCAGCACACTGAATGCCCATCCTGTCTGCTTGGCCAGATGCTCAAGGACGCGTTGAAGAGCAGTGCCGCATTGCTGGATGTTGCTGTTTTATTGATCAGAATGATGCTGACTCAAACAGAGTGAGTGAACCAACGCTTACCTGCGCAGCATGGATGAGTCCAACTCATCATCGCTGTCCATATCCGATGCGGAACCAGTGAGGTCTTTGTTCTTTGCAGCTTGTTTTTTCTCTTCGCTGAGTTGGACGAACTCCTCCTTGACCTCAGGTGACTCGTTATCAAAGATCTCGCGAATTTTCTTGCTGACCTCAGCGATTGACATGCCGGGTTTGATATGGGGAAGGATACGTGTTGGGTAGTGAACGTTGGAGTACAACTCGTAAGGTTTCTTAGCACGAGTCTTGACCTTCAGAAGGTTGTCTACAACTCTGCAAGTCTTGTTGTTAGCAGCACGACTGAGCCCAGCACCATTGTGCCAGTGCATCCAACGGCGGATTTGCTGTTGGCGACAGAGGACTGCCTGTGCGTAGGTCTTGCTCTGCTCCTCCGTCAACTGGGCATCTTCTGTCATGTCGGGAAACACGACACGGCGCTCTGGCCATTTTTGGGCCCACCTCTTGAAGAGGGCAGGCCATTGCTTGGTGTAACGTTTGCCACCTATTCGCTTGAATGCGACCAGCTCTTCCTCAAGGAAAGCCTTTTGCTCATGAGTGGTCCATGGTGATGGCATCTGGAGGGCGTCAGTGTTGAATAGGCATCAACTGAGCGATACGTACATTGTAGATCTAGAGATGACGTGCAACAGGGATTTAGTGCGGCTATGCGTAGCGCAGAGGGGTGTGGACACGAGCTAATGGATGGTCGTCCGTGAGGCTATGAGATTAGTATAAGAACCTGGGTTAATAGTGGAGAACACACGAGTAAACAGGGGGCACGTATGGGGGGATGCGTTTTCAACAATCAATGTGTACACGTAGGGCACGTATTCAGTGATGCTAGTGTGGCTATGCATAGAGCAGAGGGGGGTGGACACGGGCTAATGAATTGTCGCCCATGAGGCTACGAGATTATAAGAGCTTGGGTTAATACTAGAGAACACGGAGTAAACAAGAAACACGTACAGAGTGGACGCGTTTTCAACAATCAACATGTACACAGAGAGCGCGTATTTGGTGATGTGGAGGGGCCGTACAGTAAACATGACTGTAACAGAATAGATGATGAACCTCGGGTGTTCCGGATAGATCATTGTTGCGGTTTGCAATACCTATGATTTGAAAAAAAAAGGTTAATGCTGGATAACACAGGGAGTAAACAAGAAACACGTACAGAGGGGACGTGTTTTCAACAATCAACACGTACACAGAGGACGCATATTCCGCGAGGGCATGTGAAAGGGCTGTGCGGTAAACATGACTGTCACGGAATAGTTGATGAACCTTGGGTTATTACTGCGGTTGCAATACCTATAGTTTGAAAAAAAAAAGGTTAATACTTGAGAACACGCGGAGTAAAAAACAAACAGGTACAAGGGGGACGCGTATTTAGCGAGGCATGTGAGGTATTCCAGATAGATCGTAGTTGTGGTTTGCAATACCTATGATTTGAAACAAAAAGATTCCCTGATCACGAGAATTGGAATGTTAAATGATACCTACTACAAGATTATGTCCGGTGCAGCTTGGTACAGTAGTAGGCCTCTCTGTTCTTTTTCACGTATGTCTTCGCCCTCCATTGCATTCAGGAGGAGATCCTCCAACACTTTCAACACGGTGCGTATGGTTCGGGAAAGCGGGCTCTCGGTGGGCAAGTAGTCTTTAGTGTATCCATGTCCTGATGTTAGTTTCCTCATGTTCTTGCTGAGCTTCTCGACAGCAGCAAGAGTATCGTATGTAGTTCTGTACTCTCCAGTGGAGATATACTCTTTGCAGAGAACCTCCATGTGCTGATGCAGGGACTGTCCAATAATCTCCTTGAGTTTTGCCTGAAGCTGCTGTTCAGAGCTGTTTGATCTTCTTTTCGTGAGTACATTGTTGACGTGGTTAGATATGTGTCAAAGACACCTACTGCTGGCCCTCCCAGTCGTGTGGATCTTCCCTTCTCTTGATCCTCGGTCTGCCAGCGCTGTTACACCAGTAATTAGAGCCCGAGAAGTAAGGTATCAAGTAATGTAGAGATAGGCTTACCATCGTGAAAGCTTGAGGCTTGCAGTAAGTGCTGGATGGCCTAAACATGGAGAGAATGCCTGCATAGTGCTACCGCCAGCATGGTGGAACATCAGTGACTTGAAGGAACGACATAAGAAAGTAGAAAGGACACATACCAGCCCGCATTCTTAGACACGTTTAATTCTCTGCGCTTGGCCACGAGCTTCTTGTTGATTGTAACCTTGTTCCTTTGAAAGAAGATTAGTTGATTATCGTCTGTTCAAGTTCGCATCAAAGATGAGGCACTGCTACTTATTGTAATACCTTGCTCGGTAAGCGCGAGCAGCAATCACTCTCTCCTCTGGAGTGTCGTATAACTTGGGACGGCCCATTGATAACTGTAGTGAGGCTTGATGCGAGTCGTGTCAGATGAGTGGCAGTAGCCTCTAGTGGTGAAAGCTTCAAGGTCAAATTAGGTACAGTAACCTGAATAATGTGAGACATACGAGGTGAGCTAAATACAGTACTGCGAATTAGGATGTAATCCCAGGCAGTTTGTGCATGGTCATAGGAGATTTATTCATCCCAACATGAAGATTTCTGTCATATGGGCCTGGATGTCAGAGAGCATAGCACCCTGTTCGTCAACCTCTCACTCAGATACCTCATCGGCCGAAACTTGGACACCAAAATACGGTCAATAAACTTGTATTCACAACAGTCTGTGTGCACGTGTCGGAGAGCAGCTCGTCTATCAGGACTGATAGTAAACAGTACATAGCTTTAGCTACACTTCCATTTTGGAACCGTGTGACCATGCCTTACTGCGCTTTCAGTGTTTCTTTCCTCCAGCCTTGCACCATTCGACTGGAGGTAAGCAACACCATCACATCCCTTTCATTTACTTACTGTGAGTCCACTCTTTCCATTTAGTCAGCCTCTGGTCGTTCCAACAGGCCTGTACCCGGATCATGGTGGACCATTGACAAGAATGCCCTGCAGGGAACAGGTATTACGAGCATCCCAATGTGAACAACTTGGAGGGCATGGTATAGTTTGCATTCCACACTGCCATCCCATCCCTGAAAACCATAAATTAGGTCACCCAAAGCACACTGTGCAATA
The DNA here is from genome assembly GCA_038093075.1 of Boletus patriciae. Classification (NCBI taxonomy): domain Eukaryota; kingdom Fungi; phylum Basidiomycota; class Agaricomycetes; order Boletales; family Boletaceae; genus Boletus; species Boletus patriciae. The sequence goes on from JBBPRK010000137.1 coordinate 30,450, forward strand.
CAAACTGTCAGGTATCATATGGACCTACGGCAAAAGACCCCCAGGTATGGTACTACCGTTGACGAGCAGGGCCAACCTCTTTTTTAATCGAGAATCCTGAATTCTGACAGCTGGGGTCCTCTCCTGGGTGGCAGGGTTTTGCGGTGAGTGACTCGGAGGTGTGACCGATATCACACATTTGAATTAATGTACTTATCTTGAAAAACTTACCAGCTGTGCGCGCCCGGGCCTGACTCGCACCCGCATGTGACTTGAGATTCCACCCCGTCCGTCCTTGTACAGTTCAGAAGGTTGTCAGCACAATCTCAACAATCTAGATTATGTCGTGGCTCAGAGACAATACATATGTACTTTCATTGTCAGAGTAATAGACCAGTGTGGTTGACAGACTGGAACTATAAGTAGTTGGGCTGGTATTGTCAGTCCCGATAGGTGGATTGTGCTGCAGGCAATTTACTGACCTAAAGACGCCACTCAAGGGCTTCTCCAAGCACACACTTGCATCGGCCATTCAGGAGATGGCCTATGCACAATTCGAGTAGCAGCAGTCTTGCATAAATGTTCCGGAGCTCGTTCGGAAACACTCGCCACTGTCTGCGTCAATCCGATTTCGCACGAAGCCAACACTTTGTTCTCAATAGGCTGGGCTGAATACAGGTGAGATAACAGGAGTGGGTTGTGTTGTCAGAGAGATCAGGGAATGCAGCTAAGTGCTGCGGGAAATGGAATGAAGTATATTGGATAATCCAAACCAGACATTGGGGATACCATTGGGTGACCAACTCGGACGTCAGCGAGCAGGCATCGTGACATTGTTGGCCTGGGCACCCATGAGAACCAGCTGCCATATCCACTGTTTCAACAGGAGCGCCGAGTGACTTCCCTTATCAGAGCTTGTCAGTCACACAAGGTGACTGAACAAATGCAGTGGTACAGGACCTGGGACTCAGCAGCCCTGCTCGTCAACACTCAAGTTCCGTACAGTGCCCAACTTCTTTTTTACCCTCTTCCTTGCATTCATTCGTAGTGATGACTCGACTCTACAGGAATTGCAAGTGGCTCTAGCCTGACAACGGTGTGCACAATTGAATGCCGCAATTCTCGAGGCCTGCGACAGGGAGGAATGTGAGCGTGTGGTCTGGCTGGCCCCATTGGAAGCCATCCACAAGTACCTGAACCACATTCGGACAAGGCACCAGAATGGAGACAGTGTGAGTCCGTCGACACGCATTCAGACAATGTGCTTACATGTGTTCGCCATCCTTGGGCAGAGGTCAAAAGGGATCGGACAGCCATAATCCTGTGCTCTTGTAGTTCGCCGTAAATGACGTTAGCAGGGGCCAAGAGCCTACACATGTGCTGTCTGTTCATTTCCAATTCACAGCATGCATGTGCGCACAACGGTGTTGACAGATCATTGACAGGCTTATTGGGGCATTGTCTGACTTTTGCATCACCTTCGTGTAACCTCAATGGCAGGGGAGCCTTCTACTGACTACTGCACAGTATCTATGGCACCGTCAGACGTCGGTAAGTGAAATACTATTTCTGGGGGTAGAACTCATAATTCAGCCACATCAGCAGCCTCGCGAGCTACGAGTCAGTGTCCCAGCCAACCGTCTCAAGTACTCCGCTTCAAGCAACTTGATGGGTTCAGGGTTCATCGAGAGAGAGATCCTCTACCAGACAGCAGTCATAAAGGACGACATCTCAAAATTCGGTCTAACGCATCTGGATTGCTTCATGTATCAAAAAAATCATATACAGCACCCAAAATTCGTAAAGGGAACCAGATGCTGAATCCCACCATGCTGGTTCCAAGTATTTCGGGTTTCGACCTGGTGGACATCACTGACTGTATTAACAACTTACCAGATTGCGTTGACCTTTCTATTCTCAATGACAAGCCACGGCCACACTTAATCTCGGTAAGTGGCAGTGGCTTACGTGCCCTCCAAAATGTAATTGGTTTATTCTACTGCTAGGACCACCCCCTTCTATCTTGGGCAGAGCATGATCGAGAGGATTTCCTCAGAGAATTGCTCCGCTTAGAAGGGCGTCATGGTGTTACCGTCTGTACAAGGTGTGGGGACCAACCTGCACTGTTTCGATGCAGCGACTGCCTTGGCCTTGAGATATGCTGCAAAGGTTGCATCGTATCGATGCATGAATACCTCCCGTTACATCTGATAAAGGTAAGGATTCGAATATGTATGGGGCACGTGTTGACATGTAAGACTTAGGAATGGACAGGTTTATTCTGGACCCGAACAACCCTAAAAGCTCTTGGGCTTGTTGTTCAGCTTGGACACAAAACTGGAGATGTGTGCCATCTTCCCAAGGCACCTCACTCCGATGACTTTGTCATCATCAACAACAATGGAGTCCATTCCGTCTCATTGCATTTTTGTGGCTGCGAAACTGCCGATACGCACATTCAACAACTTCTTCGACAGCGATTATTTCCCGCTAGTACAGATCGGCCACGGACGGCGGCCACATTCAGTGTGCTTGAAGAGTACCACCTTCTTTCTCTGGAGTCGAAGGTCTCCGCATACCACTACTACACTGCCCTTTCTCGCCGCAACAACAACACGGGGATGACGCCTCCAAAGGTGTGTATACTGCTCGGTGCCTAGCCTGAGTTGGCATCATCGTAACATGATTTAACTATGCAGGATCGATATGAGCAGTTCATGCGCATCATTCGTCAGTGGCGGCATCTAAAGATGCTTAAAAGAATGGGCCGGGGACACGATCCTGCTGGTGTAGATAACACAAAGGAGGGTGCATGTGCTGTCTTATGCCCTGCATGTCCACATCCTGGCAAGAACCTGCCCGATGACTGGGATAAAGTGCCAAAGAACAAAGAGTAAGTCACCTTTTGTTTCCTGTGTTCCTTCGGCATGCTCTGACTCGGATACTCTTTTAGATGGCTCTATGCTCTTTTTGTTGCCATCGACGCTAATTTCCGTTTGAAGCGGAAGATAAACTCAAAAGATGAACTCGACCCAAGTCTCAGTCGAGGATGGTCATACTTCGTTGAGGAACTCTCATACAAGCTGTACTTAAGAGAGCACTTCAATACTCGCCAAGAGGTCAGTGAATCCCGAAGGCTGAATGTTTGTACTGAACTGATTGTACCGAGTACAGAAAAGTACGTGCTCGGGACACGATGCTGTAAATGGTGCAGACACAAAGTCTGCTGTTGGCCTTGCTGCCACAGGAACAGGGATCGTCTGTTGTGCTCGGCATGAGATGAAGTTCGCTGGCGGTGTGGGGGATTTACAGAAAGGGGAAAGGTATGTACCGCAGCTTTAATGTATCACTGATGTTGACATTTTGCAAGATACGTCAACATGGATTATATGTTTTTTTCAGCACTGAGGGACACGCCTGTCAAGCGTATCAATGTCTCATACGACATCGTCTGCCAGTGGGAGTGTCACTTATGGGAGCGCATGTTGACATTGCCCTCACCGATGCATCTACCTCATGCAGAGAAGACAGTGGTAACTTTCATCCCAAAATTCCACCTGCCCCCTCACGTCAGAGAATGTCAATGGAAATATTCATTCAACTATATACAAGGCAGTGCTCGCACTGATGGTGAAGCTCCTGAACGAGGTTGGTCCACCCTCAACGCCGTGGCATCAAGCACCAAGAAGATGCATCAGCAAATTAGACAATTCCTTTTTCAAGTTTTTTGAACTTATCCACACTTTTTAGTTCTAACAGAGCCTCAGAAATAAGAATAACAAGTAGAAAGGTGAATAAAGTGTAAATAAGCTGGCTAAGTCAGCAGGAATAACTTGTAAATGCAAATGGCATAACTGGGACTCGAACTCGCGCCGCGAACAGTTACCAAAAATGGCAACAGTACGACGCGCCAACCGCTGAGCCACAAGGCTGTAGAATATATGTGCATCAGCAGGTATATGACTACATAGCTGACCTTTACAGTAACTGCAAAACCGTACAAGTCACCATGTCCACCTGAGACCACCACCACCCACTCACGCACCAAGGCAAACAAGACAAGCCCGACTCGCCAATTCCACTCAACGCACGTACCTCACATGCTCACCATCGACACGCGCACACACTACCACCTGGACCACTCGTGCACAAAAACTCAGGGCAAGAAAAAAAAAGCTAAGTTCAATTCCCTCCCCCAGCATGTCCCTCGCATCGCTTTGCCAGCACAACACACGCCCAAAGCACACCCCTCGCATCGCCATGTCCTATTCGTGCTTGCCGCACCCAACTAACATCCAACCCAGTTGAATCCGAAAAAATGATAAGTACTCTCATTCAACTCGTTCACTGCCCCACTACTCCTCCCAGCCCGTTCGTGCCGACCACCCTGCCGTTCCCGTGGCCCCCACCACGCCCATTCGTGCGCCTTCTGTCATTCAACACCCAGCCCACTCCTGTTGGCTCCCCCGTTGCCTCGCATTCAGCCCAGCCCACCGTGTGCCCACAATCTGCTCAAAGGTTCCGGATCTCATTCAGAAAGAAAAGCAAGCTTTTCATCTTCATCCCCTGTGGCATCGGATGATTGTCATATTCGCGCCGTCTCGGATTCAACCTAACCCTCACCCAACCAAAAAAAAGGAATAAAAGGTAAGTACTGCCCATTCGAGCTGTTCACCGCACTTACCACACCTCGCAGCTTATTCGCGCCCACGCGCTCTCGTCGCAGTCCAGCGTACGCCCGAACGCGTGCGCAGTCACTTCCTGTCCGCATCCGACCGAAGAAAAAAGAAAAAAAGCTAAGTAACACGACCCGCCACCGTTCGTTCGCCCCCTCAACTGCCTGCATGCAGCGCTAATTGCCTCTCACCCACCTTGCACATCCATCGTTGTGCCGTGTGCACGTGCCCGTCCCCTTCGCGCCATCTCGCGCGTCCACCCTCGCCTCTTGCCCACCACGCACGTCCACTCTTGCACGTCCACCCTCCGAGTCGTGCCGTCTTACTCGCCCTGCCATTCCCCCGTTTTACGAGCGCGCGACACCACCACCATCATTCCGTGTGCACGCGCTCATCCCCTTCGCGCCATCCCGCGCGCCCACCCGGACACCACACCCCACTGTTCACTCGCGTCCAACCGCGGACCAGCGCACACCGCTGCACTTCTGCTGCGTCAGCACCACCCACCACTCGAAAAAAAGCGACCACCAGCACCACCCATTCCTGTCGCACGAGCGCATGAGCACGCGCTCACCCCGGGCGCCCCCTTCACGCTGCCTCGCCCGTCCACCCTCGCCTCTCGTCCACCTTGCCCACCCACCCCCACGCCGTCTCGCTCACCCTCGGTCGCACAAGCGCGCGAGCACGCGCTCACCCCGGCCCCCTTCGTGCTGTCTCGCCCATCCACCCCCGCCTCTTGCCCACATCGCACGACCACCCTCATGCCGTCTCGCCCACCCCCTGTCGCACGCGCTC
>JBBPRK010000138.1:330-35838 GCA_038093075.1 Boletus patriciae
CTGCGTGCTATAGTGCCCAGTAAGGATCGTGCCCAGAAGCGGCGTGGAATAGCGTGACGGGGAACTTGGCCTTCATTACTATCGTACATGCCACGGAAAGGTTCGGGAATAGGACATTGAGCCTCCGCAACCAATGCATTCCAGACATCATATGAAAGCGTGGATGTTACCTCTCTTGCTCTCTCCAGTCGACCATCACGTTCCATGACAATGTCGTCCAAAATCTTGATGGCCTGTCGATCAAGACGGACGCGCGCGATATAAAGCGACTTCCAGTCGTCGCCTAACGCCTGTTTTCGTGAAAGCTCACTTTCAGGGAGGCTGAACGTGTATCGCACACGATAATGTGGCTCCCAGAGCGTAGCGATAGAAGCTGCACTCTGGAGAAGCGAATTCGCCTGGAGACATGCAGCCAGCGTCCTTGGGCCTTCATCTGAATGAGCTGATATGGGAAGTTGCTTGAGAATCTGCACATAAACGTCGAAGGGTAATTCCTTTAGCGCCATGATGGTATGTAGTAGCCTAATCCCGTCGAGCAGAGAGGTCTGAGTGCCAGTGGAGGTAAGTATCGTGCCAGCACTGGCCCAGTGGACGATGTGTGGGGTTTGGGGCCAAAGATAATGATCAAGATTTAATAGGGCTGCGCAATTCTTAATGCCTCGCCGAACCTGCAAGGCGGTTTCGGCCAGGCGAGTCCTAGCAATCTTTTGGGTATCTAATTATTAGGGCTGCGCAATTCGTAACGTCTGCATCCGAAGCTGCAAGGCGGTTCGGGTTAGCCGAGTCCTCGCCTAGCAATCTTTTTCATTTGACCCCACACAACGGCGCCACCTAAATCCGAGCTAAATGTTGAGCTGAATGTGGGTGTCGGAGTATTAGCTCAACATTTAGGTCAGGTTTGGGTCAGTCTAAAAATTGATGCAGCCGCTATGTGGCCACCTACTCGTCAGTTCCAAATATACTCTCGTGTTTGAAGGGCACCAAGGTGGAGTGTTGGAATTTGGAATTACGGCTAGTGTTACGTTAGCTTACATAACCAGCTACTTACTAATTCCTGCTATGGTACTAGTAGGATTCTTTTGGGTGCCATCCAAAACACCATCTTGCAGGCCGATACGCCGCAGCGTAGTCGGCCACGATGCGAGTTGTACGCTCACCGGGGAGGCCCATCTTGCGATCGTCAACATATTAATAAGCCGTCGTGTACAGGTGGTACAGGCGCGCTCGCTGATCAATGATCATTGACACTTTCCAAATTGAGCGAGACGGTGCTTTTAACTTTTGACGTCGGATAAGCGTCATAATTGAGCAGCCTTAAAAAATGAGAGACGGGCCACCTAGTACGAGGCTATGTGAGTACTTAGTAGGCTTAGCAGGCCGCATCAATCATCACAATGATGCCGTGGCGTACCAGACATTTCTTACCGCCGGAGCGGTCCGTCGGGGGAAGCAGCCGCCTACATTATGGGCGCTGTTTACGACTGGCAGTTCATTTCGCGCGCGCGGCCATTCGATGTGAACTGACAACACGATATCATATAGGCATGACCTCGACGGATTGACGCGAACTTGAAAGCTGTCCCACCTGTGTCTCAGAGAGCCGTCTCAACGACGCTTGCGATCGCCGAGGCTGTGAGATGGCAGAAACCTCCACAAGAGTTTGTGCCCACAGTTTGTGAGAGTTTGTGCCCACTGAGTCATGCAAGTAAAGTGCTGACTCCGGAGAACACTTCCGAGTCCGCCGCGGCCCAGGTGGTCAAAAGAATCCGAACAACCTGAAGGGTCCAGGATGTCCGCCAAGTTGCTTACCCGAAGAAGAAGGACAGCCACTTGAGGAGAGAGTCACTAGTCATCGCTTCAGCAAGTGAAAAGTCGACCGACATCAAACCATGTGGAAATCCAAGGTCGGCTGGAGGTCCATCCATCAATCGTTCACTAGCGGTGTTCGGTTTGGATGGAGAACTATGTTATCCAATACTTCCTAGCCATCTAAAACCTCTCTACAATCATAGGCTGTTGTGTACTCTACTGCCGTTTATGAGTTCCCATGTCCTACAAAGCAATGGGCGACATACATTATGAGGTGAGTAGTATATCGTGTGGACAGTCGTGGTAAGCAACTACTTCGCTGCGGGCTGCATGACCTCTGGCATGAACAGAACCTTGGTGTACGTGGGCGAATGGACACACCTGACATGGGCACTACTTAGAACAAGTGGTCAACGGCGATAACGCTTTGCATGTTGACCATATTGAGCAGAAATTCACGGGCGTTGGAATGCCGTATTTTTTCCCAAGACGAACAATATAGCCGTTCAGGAAGGAGATTTCAGTTGGTCTGCCCTTCCTCGCATCGGATAGTGTCGACGAGATGTTCCCTCTTGTCAGTTGGGCGACTTGTTTGACTTCATGTACGAGCGCGTCAGCTTGGAGATCGTGTGGCATCCGGCCCAAAGGAGCTTGGCTCCTTTCTGCATCTGGGGCAAGCGAGCTGATGAAGGACTGTGTGTCAGCTTCCGTGCAAATATCTTGTGGCATTCGTTTAGATGCCTCATCTTTGAACAAAACGCCGTTTCGACAGCCAGTAATTGCTGTGAGTGGGTTCACTACGGCGTTCACGACTAGCTTTTTGCGCATTCCAAGCTGTACGTCCGAGATTCGCTTCCATTTGCAGCCCAGTCCGTCGAGGGAGCCAAGAACAGCTACTGTGTCGCGTAAAGTCGAATATTGGGCATAAGATGTTTCACCCTGACGGGCTATATCGTCGAGACTGAGTTCTCGTTCGTGCTGCGGTTTGCACTCTTCCGCCAGCGATGCTTCGAAGTCCCGCCCGCGGCTGTCTGGGACGATGCCGAACTCGATGTCGCCGACTCCTGCGTGTACGATGTGTAACGGTGACTTGAGCCATGCACCATGAGTATTCGATGCGAGGATAAAGTGAGGTCTGCTCTCGGGGTTGCGGAAAAACTTTTGCACGAGGTCATCATAGATACCCATCCCGTTCTGGAGTAGCACGATTGTGCTTCTAGGGGTTAGACGGGGAAGCATGCGAGAAATGGCGTCCGCGGTGTTTTATGCTTTAGTAGTGACGAAAAGTGTTTCGATGAGGTCGGTCCGTAGGTTTTCGAGCGATGGTGAATAGCGTTTGACGTCATCCCTGGAAAGGGCGGAATCGAAAGGTATCCCAACACCAGAGTAGTCCCCCTGTTCGAAAACCTCCATATCGTACCCGTCGCGAGTTTGCACTATTCCCTGGTTCTCGACCGATATTGCGCCACCAAGGAAGCGGCAGTCCGTGCTTGACTAACGGACTTGTGGATGAGGGTGACGGAATGTACGCGTGGGAGCGCTGCCCGGAGATGATGGGCTAGGAGGGAGCCAATGGGTCCTATTCCTAGGATATAGAAGCGCATGGTGTCGTGTACGCTGGGGGTAAAAAGTTTATGGTGGAACCATGAAATACGAGACGACACGCACAGATTGTTCGAACGGATGCGTTGACACTTGGAAATTGTTTGGTCAACGTCGCACACTGCTCTCTGTCAATATTTGCTGTGATGGACAATGAAACTCGTTTCAAGTTGGACTGATGAGTCGAGGAGACTTGACCGTTTGAGCAGAGCACATGTGTCACCAGTCTATGATATTCAGGTACGACAAGGTCACAAGGTCAACTTTCCTCGTGAGAGCCACATGGATCCCGGGCCGGCTTGATCGTAGATAAGGCCGGCCTGTTCTCCCACTCTCATCCAGCCTTATCGATATCGAACACCAGTACAATGGCCACTGTCGTGCTCAAGCGAACCGGACAAAAGGCATGTATCCTTCTCTGATGTGTCTGTCTGACACTTATTTAATATATCGATTTCTCGGAGCATAGATGCCCTTGGTTGGGTACGTCTCCTTATTTCGTGCCGAACCGTTTCGTTGAACTTTCCCTGCACCCATGCAAGGTTTGGGCTCTGGAAGGTAACTTGCTCCCATGAAAAGTTCGTCTCGTGTTCACTTCCTTAATACAGGTCACCAGATCTACTTGTGCCGACGTAGGTTTTCACCGATCTAGAGTGCTGTCACTGCCTGACGTTCATTCAAGACCGTTTATAATGCCATCAAGGCAGGCTACCGTCTTCTTGATGGTGCCGGAGACTACGGAAACGAAAAAGAGGCGGGGGAGGGTGTTCGCCGGGCGATCGCAGATGGTCTCGTGAAGCGCGAGGAGATTTGTGAGTTGCATGTCCTCGCGTACCGGGTCCAAACTAACTGTACCTCTTTAGTCATTACTTCCAAGGCGAGCCGAGTTGGATGATTTATACACCTGGACTGATGACGAGACAACAGCTCTGGAACACTTTCCATGCTCACGACCACGTAAGACGCTACTTTGCCCCAGATCGATGCACCTCTTAAGTGAAGTAACAGGTGAAACAAATTGTCAAGAGACAGCTTGACCTTTGGGGTATTGATTATTTTGACCTCTTCCTGGTCCACTTCCCGATCTCCTTGCAATACGTTGATCCCGACCACCGTTATCCTCCCGAGTGGTTCGGTGATGATGGCAAAGTGCACCTCCGTGGGTATCATTTTTTCCATTTCTTTCTCCATTCGAGCTCATTGAGTAAGACAGAAAATACTCCCTTGTCGGAGACATGGGGAGCTTTGGAGGAACTTGTTGACGAAGGTTTAGCGAAGAACATTGGGTTGAGGTATGCAATTGGCTCACCAGGAGTTGCTGTACGTCTCACTATGATCCAGCAACTGCCAGGGATCTATCATCCTTGATGTGCTCCGATACGCCAAGTATGAGCCGCAGGTGCTCCAGGTCGAGTTACATCCCTACTTGACCCAGCAAGGTCTTGTTAACCTCTGCAACACCCTCGGAATCGCCGTAACAGCGTACTCCTCCCTTGGCCCTCAGAGCTATCTCGAGCTTGGCATGGGCACGGACTCGACTTCTCTGCTTCAGCACAACCTTATCACAAACATCGCCGCGGCTCACAAGAAGAGTATGTTGCTTTGTGTCTCGCTTTTTACACTTGTAATGATTCTCATGTCGCACAGCAACTGCCCAGATCTTGCTGCGATGGTCGACTCAGCGCGGTATCGCTGTCATTCCGAAGAGTAACGACCCCGACAGACTGGTCGCTAACTTGCAGTGCGACGACTTCAACCTCTCGGATGCCGAGATTGCTAGTATCGGCGCTTTGAATATCAACTACAGGGTGGGTACGATTCTCTCGGACCTGTATCGCCCTCACTGGATATTACTGTATAGCTCAACGACCCCGCGGATATTGACCCTCGTTTGGGTATTTTTGCTTGAGGAGACGCGGGTAGAATATGTATGAAGGCGGCGGAATGATCATTCTAGATCTTGCTGTACACGTCTCGGAACTACCGCAGTCGATTCAGAATCAGAGTTCAATTTTGCGCAGCACGGCGGAGTTTGAAATGAGCACATAGATTGGAGCGACCCTTTCTTCCTCCTGACCTTTATCACAACCAGTATGGCGGTCCTCTTCAAGCTCACCAAGGCAAACGGTTTAATTCGCCGTATCACTTTCCCCACGCGGCCAACATGGTCCCTTCTCTCTGGCAGAATCGCCAATCTGTACGATATTGCGATCCAGAACGTCGCAGTATCCTACATCGACTCTGACGGCGATGAGGTGACTCTTAGTTCCGACGGCGAGCTCCAGGACCTCTACATGTCGGTCCTTATCGCTGACAAAGACGCCATCAAACTCGCTGTCCATGACCTTAGCAGCGTTCGGACCGCTAACACAGCGCCTCAGTCGCTACCCAGCGCCACGCCGCAGCAGTCCCATTTCCGAAACACTTTTGGCGGTCACGAAGTGTTTCCCCTACTTTTCGACGCAGAGGATGAGTGGCAGCGTCTGCCTGGCAACTTAGGGAGTCTCTTCCTCTCCAGAGACGCCCCTGACAGCCCTCATGCTTTTGTCGAGGTCTTGGAGAGTGACGTCAGCCTCTCCAAGTCCGAAGCAGCCGAGTCTGGAGATGGAAACGCTTCCCGCTCCGACCTCACTTTTACCCCAACAGCTAGTCAGAACAAGGTCAAAGGCAAAGGACGGGCAGTCACCGTGGAAGACGATGTTTCGTCCGCCGGCTCTGTCATCGGTGACGAAGCACCAGCCAAACCCCCCGTTCATGTTTTCGATGTGAGCTCCGAGGATATATTCGGGCTCTCCCCTAGGTCAACTGTCCAGCTTCCTCGAAGCGGGGCTGCTACTCCTGCTCAGGCGCAGAGTACCCCCGTGATCACTGAACAGCCGCTCAAAGCCGACATATCCACTATCACTGGAGAGCAGAAGACAGATGTTCTTGATGACGACCCGCCTCTTCCATCCCTGGATTTACCTGACCCAGATCCTGTTCCTCCTTCGCTCGCACATGATATTGCCACATTCTTGACTACTATTTCCACTGTAATTTCTACTCATCCGGAGTTGTCCGAGCACCTCCGCAACATTGTCGTCAATGCTGCAAATGGCACCTACTGGGCCGCTCATCGCGACGCAATTTCGCGCGCCGCAGAGAATATCCACAGAGCTGCCATACAGGAGACGGGCAGGAGTCTCGGGGGGTTTCGACGTGCCGCTGAGCAAGAGGCTGGTGCACGAGTTACAGAAGCGCTTGACAGGGTTTTCCGCACAGTCGGCGAATTTGCTCAACATGGCCAGGAGAACACAGGTTCGCAGGCATCCAGAAACGCTGCTCATGTTTCTCCTGACGAAACCACACACATACCAGGACCACCTCCTGGTGTGGTACCGATCCCCTCTACATTTCCTCATTTGCCTCCTCACCCACGTCGTAACCACCACTCGTGGTTCAGTCAACCACCTTTCACCCATTCGGGAGGGCCATTTTGGGGTGGGTTGCCACATCCACCACCACCGCCTCCGCCCCCACCGCCTCCGCCGCCCCCCTTTCGCCCTCGAGGCTGGCCCCGCCCTCCTCCTCCTCGCTTCTGGGGTCGTTCCCCTACTCCTGTTGTTGATAGCTATGTTTTGAGGTCTCCAACGGCGGGAGTTCTTGCAACAGCTGCTGAGGCTCGAGCGCGCGCAGCCGAGGAGCTTGCCGAAGCCACCGTCGCTCAACCGTCGTCAACTCCAGGAGTTACGCCTGAAGAACTTCGCGCTGAGGTCGAGAGAGCGAAAGCTGACTATAAGACGCGCAAAGAAAGTTACCGTCAAGCCAAGGCCATCAGGAGGGCAGAACAGAGGCGCCGTGAGCAGGAGTCCACGACTGAGAGGTTGGCGCACTGTACCTCGTTCTCAGTTCACTAACCCTTATTCGGTCACAGTCTTTCTAGACAGACCTCTGATAATCCGACACAAGCTGCAGAGGAGAAGGACTCGCCTACCGTTATTCCCACCCCGACCCCAGAACACCAGGCTGCTGAGCCTACTGCAGCTGCCTCGGAGGTTCACATTGTCAGCAACGCTCGCGGTCCCTACCCACAGCTCGAGATGTTTAGCGTCCCCAGGCGCAGTCACACCATGGGACACATGCCCCGTGGACACGTTCACGAGAACAAGGAGAACCGTCCTTTTAACCGAATCATGAGGAAGTTATCAGACGTACGTGTTGTCTATCCGTGATCATGCTGTGATTGAAATTTATTGTTGCAGATGGGCTTCACCGAAGGTACTTGCCCCAACTTGACCGGCAAGGTGATGGACCAACTGCTCTCACACCCACCTGTCACCAAAGACGCCGAAGATGATATTGTCACCAATCTGATCGAGGAGCTCATCCCTAGTGGTGGCGGCGCGCACGCAGGTGGATCTGGAGGTATCCCAGGCGCTTGGCACTAAGCCCCACTAATCATGTTTCTTTTGTCTGTTCCTGTTATCTGTACGATATGATGTGCTACCTTGGCTATGTTTGTAAATTGGTCGAACTATGTATCTTGTCTCAACAAAGGAAAGTGAACTGAACTGAAGTACGTGGAAGCCCGCTGCGGGAAACAGAAGTGACGGATCAACGACGTGTATAAGAAACGGCGAAGACAGCTGATGGTAGGATACGACTAAGGACTACGTGACTGCGATAGCGTATATATGTATGTTGAACGATGATGTCATGATGTTACGATCCTGAGGCTTACAGCACGAAATTAGGCTTGAATTTCCGGAGTTTGAAACATGGAGGACCCGCGCAGCGGGTGGCGACCTATTATTGTGGTATGTCAGCGCTTCAGCACGTGGACTGGTTCAAACCGAGGAATCATATGCCCATCATAAAAAACTGCGCAGGGTAGCAGAGGACATGGACGTTGTGGACAAATGTGCAGTGGAATCCGGACATATACATTATCCACCGACCATCGCGGCGCCAGTCCGCATTGTTCATAAAGATGGGGACAAAGCAAGTGTGCCTACGTTCAAAATGTTTAGCAGGTCGACAAGTATGCTTATAAGCCCACCCGCACAAAGTAATGATTTTTATCCTTGACATCGGACCTCAACAAAGCAGAATATACCCGCCTCCGCACAATCCTCATCGTGCAAGGAATCTACTATTCCACTTGCGAATATCAGTGACGTGTCTGCCATGGAGATTAGGAAATAGATGCATCAGCTCGAACCTCTACCGAATCCCCCTTTACGACTTCCTCGAGACACCCGCGACCGCGCTTCCAAGGGCACACTCTCCGGAACGACCTAATATTACCCTGGAGACCACTCAAGTTGGCCCAAGCTGAAATGCGAGACAGAGAGATCGTGAGATTTCCGAATCTGTTTATTATATTCGACCTAGCCGTACCTCTGTCAAAATACCTGTCGGAATCTTTACCTGCGTCCTACCACAGCGTCCGGGTGGCACAACTTTTACTCACTTCTGCCTTGCATTCTAGGATCACACTTACGATCTAGTCTTCATGTCAAGAGACTCGGTGGCGAAAATATTATCTTGATTCGGGATAGGGACACTGGGTCAAGGCACTTCACCCTCTCGTGTCGTGAGCTCTCTAAGGTAAGTGAGCTGTTCCGTCAGTATTTGAATGTAACCTTACTGGAAACGTACGCTTTACTGGAGGTCGACAAACGCGCACTTTTCCGAATATTTTCGCGGCTTTCCGGACTTGGCTTTCACGATCTGACCATCCGGTCCGTTTTAGTTCTGGTCCGGCTCTTGTGCATTGTCATCTTCAACGGCATTCGCAGGTCTTGCTCTTTTCGGATCTGCTCACCGTGCATTTCCCATGCCGACCGTCCTGGATGCTCGACTTAGCAGCAACGGCTTTCCCCGCCTCCGCCTCCGTTTCTTGCCTCTCGCCCGCTCGTCTCCGCTTGACTGAACGCAATCTTCCGGGCTGTCGGTTGTGTGTGGGTTTCGGGTCGACCTTGTTATATTCACGAAGCCGCGCTCTCCGTGTGGCACAAATGTCACAGAGGAACGGTGAGCCTGACAAGCTCGCTGTCCAAGCACTGGAAGCCAGACTCTGGAGGACGATTTAGGGCCCCTCGGTGTCAAACACGCGCGTACCTCTGAGCATTGTGTTCTCGCTGGTGGGGAATACCGAGAGGCAAGTGTTGGACTGGCCACTTTGATAGCTCAAAGAGATGTTTCCCAGCCAACAAATAAAGGATATAGAATTATTGCGCCCACAAGGACAAACAAGCACGCTTTGGCGATTCACGAGCCACATATCGATCACAAATGATTACCAGAGTACAAGCTGCCTTTGTGGGCTCTCTCTATAAAGTTCAGCTCACAAGACCGGCAGCTCTCTTTCATTCCATCTCTATCTACCCACTGTGTGTATCCCCTTCTTCCCGCCGTACCGTCCCTAATAGTCACCCTACAGCGCTAATACGTCATGTCCACCACCCCACCACCCACCCAACCCCCTACCCTGCCTCATCGACCCCACGTACCACTCTCCCCAACCCCCGGATCAAAGGGTTACGCGAATCTTCAGCTGCAGATCATGAAAGATAGCCTCGCAGCCATGCCTGAACCCATCTCTGCCAGCACCCGGCAGTTGCACCCGGCAACTCGAGAGCGGCTCGAACAGTGGTCCCAAGCGATAGCATTCGGTGAAGCTCAAATTCAAAGACTCGGCCCCCGAGTCGACTTTGGACTTCTCCGCACAACCCTCCAGTTCCAGTTCAACCGAACGCTCGTATACTGGTGCATGTTCCGTTTCAGGGATCTGCCACCAGAAATCATCTCCAATATCTTTCACCTCGTCGTGTGGTCCGCAAACAATCCCTCAGAAGGTGTCAGGCAGCGCTTGCACCTCACGTGGGTTTGCAAAAAGTGGCGTCGCTTAATGATCGAGGACCCAATGATCTGGAATGCAATCTGGTTCCATGATGCTCCTCCCTACGAGAGATCATGGGAGTGGTTCGAACGAGCCGGGTCCGCTCGCTTGGACATCCGACTCAACGAAGTTGATCCTAAATCGACTGGCGTACGAGACTCTCCAAAGTTCACCGCTGAACAAATGTCAGGCATGCTCGACAAACTCTTCACCAAACTCTCTCAAATCCGTATGCTCGTTGTCATCGTCGACAACTGGCCTCCCGCGCTTACCGTCGTTCAGAAACTGCAAACAGCCGGGAATGCAGGGATACCCATCAACATCGAGCGCCTCGAGATCCACCGTTCTGGCATGCCTTACGTCTGGATCGGGCCCGGGTTTGATACCCGAGGCCATCGCGACCCTGCAGTTTTGTTTGGTGGTCAAACCCACTGCCTACAGTACCTTTGTTTATCGGGTATTCATATCGACTTCAACGACACACCGCTGTCCAATCTGACGACGCTCGACCTCCGGCATATTGCAATGGACTCATCTCCTACGCTCAAACGCTTCCGGGAAATTTTGAAGAATTGTCCCAATCTGGACAAGCTCACGCTGGATGGATGTGGTCCTCAACCAGAAGATAAATGGTTTGACCACGCCCCCGTCGAGCTTCCAAATCTAAAAATCTTCACCCTCGGGTCTTTCAACCTCTCGTTCGCATGCTTCATCGTTGCGCAGGTCCATGCCCCTCGCGTCCGTGACTTGACCCTCATGACTATGGTCGGCAGCGACTATACACCCCTAATCACAGTGTTGACGCGGAAATTCATGCAAGTGCGGATCATAACGCTGTACAACGTTGAGCTGGACATGAATCCGGCGGGAAAGTGGGCGTTTGTCCGATGGCTGGAGTCGATGCCCGAGATCGGGTATGCGCGACTGGCTCGGATAAAACCAGAGGTTCTCAATATGTTTGCGGAGAACCCTATGAACTATCGCGTGTCCTTGGAAGGCGGGTCGGCTACGTCAGAGGCGGCTACCCCTGCTCGTCACTTTCTCTGTCCAAAATTTCAATGCATGGAAGTCCAAGCCTTGCCAGCTGCGGCGATTGCGGAGTTCTGCCGCTTGAGGAAGGGTGTAGGGATACCGATGAAGAAGCTGTACTTGAACACCCCCTGGGCGCAGAGTCTGACGCACGAACATGTCAAGCTGTTGCAGCAGGAGGTGACACTCTATATTGCCCCTGTTGGGACGAACACGGACGAGGAGAACGCATTACTATCGGAAGGGTGGAACGCATGACGGAAATGAAGGTAATGGGGTATATCTACTTCAGAAAGGATATAATATACACTGAGGATATCTACTGTACGCGTTTAGTTTTCGATGCCATCCTTTTACACGTGATCGAGTTTGAGAGTCACATGACCGCGACGTGAATGTTTGCGCGGTTGTTTGTAAGTGATCGAGTAGATCTGTGGGTCCATATGTTTTCCCCAGACATATGTGCTAGGTAACGACGACGCAGCGTTGTGTATGGCCATTCCCCTTGCTGTACATGATGACTACCCCCCTCTTAGACCCAATCTCCCTGGACCCATCAGACTCTTATGTCCCATATGTCAGGCGGCGCAACACCCCTGCGCAGCTCAGTGCCCTCCACCAACTGTTCGAGGCAACTCCACACCCTACCCGCGCGCAACGCCAAGCGCTTGCCAAAGAAATCGGCATGTACGTCCCTTCATCCTTCGTCTTGTGCTTACCTGATCCGGGCCGATACTCCAGGGAGTTCAAGTCTGTCACAAACTGGTTTCAGAACAGACGTCAAACCTCTAGGAAGAAATCTTCCAACGAGAACAACCCACCAAAGACGCGCCTGGCGCAGAGTCCCGCGCGTCATCCATACAGGCGTTTAAAGACGCCGCTCGATCGTTCTAAAATCTCGCTCGATCGTATCGCTGCGCTCTCCGAGCGCCCAAGCTTGACTTTGCAATCAAACTCGCTGCGCTTACCACTCACCCCGCGCAAGAGTAACGTCCAACAGAAAAATCCATCCAGCCCTTCGGAGCTCTGGACGCACATGCTATCATCCCCAGCCGTTCCTCCGTCTGCCCCTGACCCTGAAGAGGCCCGATTGGCGGCTCTATCGTCACAAGAGAAGATACTTTATCCCTTGGAGTGGGCCTGCCTCAAAGCAAGGCAGAAAAAATGGGTTGATGAAGATGGAGTGGAGCCAGAAGTAAAAAATCTCGAATCCGGTGCTGTCGTTTCTCCACAGAGCGATGGCTCGAACCTTTACAGAAAACTTGCCCTGTTTTCTCGCCCGAGTATGACGCCGCAGTTCGAAGACGTGGAGGCGGCTATCACGCTTCTGGGCTTCAAGATGCGCTCGTAACTATCTTAATTTTTATCGTTCAAGGACCATGGTTTCGGAACTTGTTGTTGTATTCGTCCTACTTATTCATCTTTATTCGCCTCCCAGTCTGTTGTTTGTTGTTCCAATACCAGTACGGTTTTCCCAGTTGCATGTTGACGGTTACTACTACGAGAAAACATATTGTTTTTCCTGCTTCGACTTGCTATTCCGTGACTTTTGCCCACGTGAAGACACTGTTAGCCGCGCGTCGGGGTTTTCTGAACCCCTGACTGTCACCTTGTCCACAGCGAGAGACCACACAGCCTATCCCACCCTCCTTTGCATATTTCAGATGCGTACTGTCCCCAGAAGCACACGTCGCACCTTGGTTGGCAAAGAGAACTTGGCGAAGCACGGCCAGTCCCAGCGAGACAGTGTCCCCGCGACGTCAGGCAAGAAAGCTCGACACCGCTTGTCAACCGCAGAGCTCGCCCGGCTCGAGGACGTGTTCAGGCAAGAAACGCACCCGTCCCGCCAGCGAAAGAAAGACCTCGCGGCCGAGTTGGGAATGTGAGTTGCTCGCACTCGTCGACGCGTTTCTCATCTCAGTGGGCAACACACATACACACACATACGACACCGATGTCGAATCCTCGTTCAACGACGTCCGGATCGTTTACAGGGATTATAAGACCGTAACGATCTGGTTCCAGAATAAACGACAGACATCGAAACGGGGTCAGCCACCCGGCGAGAAGTTGGATAGGACCTTGGGACGCACGAGGGCGGACTCTTGTCTGCGCACCGTGTCCTCTCCGTCGCAAAATGCCACACTGGACGCGTCCGGGGTTGATCCAGCAGCGAATTCTTCGGAAAGAAAGGGTCCGGGGGATGGGCTGAACACGATTGCGGCCAAGGCGATCGTCAAGATCAAACCTCTGCTTGACTCCTTGAACGCGTTGACGTCAAGGCCAAGAGGACGCTCGGAGTCTAGGGAAACCAAGGGCGAGGCGACGAATGTCAAGGACATCGATCTACAACGGCCTCAGACCTTGTCGGAAGACTCGATCGCTTCGGCCGAGTTCGACAGACAGGATCAAACAGTCGAGCAAGAACAGACCAGGGACAAACCCGTCAGATGGAAGAGAATACGAACACTCGAATGGGCTTGCGAACGCCATGCCAAGCGCCGGAAGTTGTCCAGGGAAGCGTACGCTAGACTCGGGTCCGAAGAGGTTCAAGATCATAGCGATTCCAACGACACACGCATGGACTCGGCGTTATCGTTACTGTCCCTCGCATCCTCGACGGAGGTGGGACCCACGAAGGACGTGATAAGGGGTGCATCATTGCTCCTCAGCTTCAAGCATTCCTGGCGCAGAAAGTAGCAGGTTGATTTGAGACTAAATCTAGACTCACTGTTCGTAGATATTACAAACTACATTTATGAGAATCCGACTCTGGAAGAGATCCCTGCAGTGGACCCTGTACACAAATATGATTGAAGGCCTGTTTTTCGTTCAAACAAGATCGTCTTAGCTCCGATTCTTAACTAAAATTCTTGCCTCTTACGATCTCACGCTCACACTCACGCTCTGCTTCACTAGCCAAACCTATCTTGAGTGCCTCGATCAGGAAGCTGCTACCCGAAATTACACTAACTACGCTCTACCTACGTGACGACGTATCTACCGAAAGGGCTCCTCCCGCTCCCAGGAGATTCTGTTGAATTTGCACATGGATGCGACTTCTGGGATGACATCTCCAA
The DNA here is from genome assembly GCA_038093075.1 of Boletus patriciae. NCBI lineage: Eukaryota > Fungi > Basidiomycota > Agaricomycetes > Boletales > Boletaceae > Boletus > Boletus patriciae. The sequence goes on from JBBPRK010000138.1 coordinate 14,734, forward strand.
TGCCGCATTCATTCGGCGTCTATCGCGTCTGGCTGCGACTAATAAAGCATCATCGAGCATACAAAGTCGAAACGAGCAATATGATCGATCTTGTGGGACGTCCTCGGCTTCCCGTACGGCTTTTTCGCGCCCTCTTTTTGCAAACAAAGACTAATGGAACATGGTGTACAGTGGTTGTTTCCCGCAGAAACAATCCCCCGTTTCTTTCGACCGCCGCCAAGTCAAAGAAGCGATCCATGCACCGCTCGACACGCATTGGACCGAGTGCTCCAACGGAGACGTGTTCCCCAACGGAGACCAGAGCTTACCGCCTGCGCCCACGGCCCTCCCGATCATGATCGTGATTTCGTATTGATCGCTGAAGGGTACGTTGCCCCCTCTTCCGTCGTTGTAGTAATGCGGCGCGGGTATTGACGTACGAGAAATTGTTGTTCTCAGGACGCACATCGTGACACAAAATTAAGTCGGGCCATTCATGGCTTGGCATTGGGTGTCGTGTCAGTGAAAAAAAGGTATGGTTGGTTGACGCGCCCTTGTTCGCCCCCGACAGCATGACGCGTACGTTGGTCGTGTGTAACGATACGACACCGCGTTGACGGACACGTTTCCTTTTCTTTTCCAGGGAACGGACCGCAAGCCTGAGGGTTCCAGACCCCCGATCGTCAACGATAGCTTTATCGTCGACGGTATGACACGGCGCGTTGGCACCATGCACTCGGAGCGTGGATTGACCTATTATGCAGCGGCCATATGGTGCCGCAGTTTGCCCCCTTGGTGAGTGTTTGTTTGTTTGTTTGTTTGTTTGTTTGTTTTTCTGGGAAATGCACGGTTTGCTTTCGTCTCCATGCATTCGTCGCGAGCTGAGCGTCGTTCCACATGCCAGATATGTTGTTTCGACAGGGCTTTCCGGATCATGGAGTACTTGGTGGGCTTTAGGGATGAAGGAGCTGAACCAGACGTGCGTGCCAGCGCGTACTTGTATCGGCGATGCTTGGGGACGATTGCTGGATGACATCATTGACCACGCGATCACGTGTGGTAATTGGCCCTCCCGGTCGAAGTTCGAACATTCAAGCTTCAAGCTTAGTTCTTGACGCTGACTCCACTGTACCTGTCTCATGTTGTGGTCACTTTCCACCATCCCCCTTCTTGCTGTGCATGCATTCGCGCAGTTACCCCTCCCGGAACCTCCTTTCATGCCCCCAAATGCTTCCGCCGGAGCAGTCCCCTCTCCCAGTGGTATCATACCAAATTCCCAATGGACAACACTGCTTGGTGATCTTCTCTACTTTTACGAAGCACAACGTAGTGGCAAACTACCCGCGAGCAGCCGCGTTAAGTGGCGAAACGACAGTGCCCTCTCTGATGGCCAAGATGTCCACCTCGACTTGACAGGCGGGTATTATGACGCAGGAGGTACTGTCTGACTCAGGAAAGATGCAACGTTTCTTAATCTATCTTACAGATTACATCAAATGTACATTCCCGTTGGTTAGTGCCTTTCCGTCCCGTGTTCAATCTCTATTCCTTTAATCATCTCTGGCTAGTCTTTCACACTTATGTCGGTATGTTGGGGAGCAACAGATTTTGGCAAGGGTAAGACTCGCGCCTCTATTGTTGTTACCTCGACTGCAAAGTGCTTGTCGCAGGCTATGACCTAGCAAACCAAACCTCGTACCTTGATGCCATGTTACGATGGGGCCTAGATTGGCTCATCAAAGTGAGCCAGCTGTCCTTGCTTCTTGAAGACCCCAATTCACACATTCGAAGGCACATCCAACAGATAATACTCTTTTCGTTCAGATCTCGAATGGTAATACATCGCTCTCCGCTGTTTATTTATTGCCCGCTCATAGAATTACCTAGTTAATGTGGACAACAATCATTGGGGAGACGACCAGACCATACCTGATCCACGAACATCATATCAAATCAATACCACTAGGTAAGGTCTTATGCAGATTTGGTTCTCCATCGCTCCTGACCTTCGGTAGCCCCGGAACAGATGCTGCCGCTGGTGCGGCAGCAGCTTTTGCAGCTTGCTATAACCTCTACCAAAATCGTGTCTTCTCAAATTCCTACTCAGGACCAGCAACACTGCAAAATTCTACGTATGCATCGTTACTTTTACAGCATGCAGAGGCACTATATGCTTTCGCCACGCGTGCTAGCAAGATTGAATATCAAAAGTCTGTCCCCGAAGGTGGCGACGCATATCCGTCCTCGGGGTTTGGCGACGAGCTTGCTATAGCGGCGTTATTCCTTTCTTGGGCGACAAACTCCCCGTCACTCTATGAAGAAGCACAATCTTACTACTCGCAGTACAGTCTCTCTGGCTACCAAGGTGTTTTTAACTGGGATACCAAAACCCCTGGAATTCCTGTATTATTTGCACAGATTGCACAAGCAAATCCTACTCTCGGCAACATCTCTACTTGGCAGGACCAAGCTGAAATGTACTTCGATGTAGTTGTATATGGAGGCGGAGATGGGTATACCACTGCCGGTATGGTATCTTGGTTTATACTTGGACTGGCATCTCATCAGTCGACAGGGGGTCTTCTATACTACCCAGGAGACTCCGACGAAGCTAGTCTAAACCCTGCACTCAACGCAGCTATGCTTTTGAACCGATACGTCCCGCTGGCCTCAACGCAGACGAAGAAGCAAGACTACTATGTAAATACTCATCGCCTTTCCCGTTCCTCTGTGATTGATCATGGAACCCAGAACTTTGCGAAGAGCCAGGTAGAGTATGCCCTGGGCTACAACCCCATGTCCGGTAGGTGCTGTGTTCGGGCCACGCGAGTAGTCTGTTTCTGAAATATTCGCGCCATTCGCAGTTCCGTACATTGTCGGTGTCAACCCTAATGCACCGCAGAACCCGCATTCGGCGATGGCAAGCGGTGGCAATGATATTAGCGATATCAACGGCGATCCTCCTCAAGAAGCTCATGTATTATACGGTGCTGTTGTCGGTGGACCAGACAAGTATGACCGTTACTTTGACCTGCGCGATGACTGGCCGGAGACCGAGGTTCGTTGGTCGTAGTTGCCAGTGTCGGTGTTGAATGATCATCTACTTTCTAGGTTGCCCTGGATTACAATGCCCCTATGTTGACCCTTGCTGCTATGCACGTCCTCGATGATACCTCGGACCCATATTATACATCTTTGCAAGCTGGCGCCTACCAGTCCAAACGCCCGCAGGGTATGCCATGCGACGCAGCATACCAACAGGGCTGCGGTGGCCCACAACTCGACGGGTTGTCGTTGGTCTTGCGGGAGTATTTATCTTGTCATTGGTTGGGTGGTGGGGCCGGTCGCCTTCATATCTTTTGACAAGGGTTTTGCCACATGGAACAGTGTAGCGCCTCTCTTGGGCTTTAGTTGTATATTTTAGGTTTGTATTATTCTTTACAGGTGATCTGGGCAGAAGAGGTCGCGGTTGGAGTAACAACCACTGCGAATCCTATCGTCGAACGCGAGCGGCGGGAAAGCAGCGCACGGGGCAGTGATATCGATGATCGTCGCACGCGATCCGCGTTCAAGAATTGCGAATTCCGTGGTCGGCTCATCGGTCCGCCCGTCTCGGCTTGAGTCGGCCGTCATGTGAGTGCGACAGCACAGGCCGACACAGCATGACGGTGGAATACAATTGGCTCCAACGCTCCAAGTAAACGTCTAGGTCAACTCACGTTCCCTACACCAGGACACTTGTTTTGAGAACTGGGGCCACTGCGCTCATAGGACGACGAACCATTTCCTACTTACCATCCTCGTTCGAGCGTAAGCAGAAAGGACTAGGCTACAATTTGCGGCAAGACATGGCTCTGGAGTGTCGCATTGCAACAAGGTGCTAGCGGGAGGACGCAACGGAACCGCAGATTTATGACATGATCGTGACCAGGGAACCAAGTTGTGGCAGACGGTCAAGGATGCAGTCAATAAAGCGTACGTTACAAACCATGCTTGCGCGCCGCTTTGCCCGTTTTCTTTTCTGACAGTTCTACAAATGGTTGATAAACACATTTCAGAGGCAACATATGCTCTCTAGCTTTTATGCGACTACCCTCCAAACGCCATTATCCTGACTACTACAACGTCATCACACATCCCATCTGCCTAGACGACGTTAAGAAAAAAATTGATGATCACCAGTATCCTTCCCTCGACGATGTTCGGCAGGACTTCGAATTGTGCTTCACCAACGCCAAACGATACAACACGAAGGATAGTCCAATCTGGTTAGATGCCAAGTTCTTGCTCGTCAGTACTTCGTGATATTTACTTGCATCTTGGCCGCTCATTTCTCTTGTCTACCTATAGAAACTCGCTAACAAGGAGTACACCAAATTAACCGGCAAGAAAGTGAAGAAAAGCAGTGACCACGACGAAAACGGCGAGGAAAAAGCAGAAGGCGAAGGTGATGATGACAAGAAGAAGAATAAGCCACCGAATATGAACCGGCTACTCAAAAGCTTGTGGAGAAAACAGACGAGGAGACGTGAGCCGTGTATCTCTATTCACTTAGTTCCACTTAGTTCGATGCTTCCAGACGTCGCGTCCTTTCTGACGCTTTCATGGAGATGCCATCTAAGAAGGATTATCCGATATACTACAAGCAAATCAAACGTCCGGTGTGTCTCGCGTACATCTTCGTATGTCTTAGCACACACTCGTGCGAAGTTGCACTTACTTTTAACACAGAAACGGTTGAAACGCAAGGAATACATTACTTCCGAGGAGTTCGCCAACGAGGTCGAACTAGTGTTCTCCACGCCCTCGAATTCAACCAGGATCATAGCCAAATATGGGAGGACGCTAGCACCCTCCGGGTTGGTTAGCCTTTTATTGTGTCACAACACTCGCACTTGTCATAGGACTACTTCCGCCAGCTCATGTCTGATCTGCCACCGGCGCACCCCAGGTATGCGAAAACGCCAGGTAAAATCAAGCTAAAAGTCCCGGCTCTTCGTCCGACGCAACGACCGCGCCGCAGATGTCAGCGGATGGCTCGGGTACGAAGCTTATACAGGACCACGCCACAAGCACCTTAACTTTCCGATTACCCGGTTCTGGTACCGCCGTCAAGAGTCCTGTTCAGGCGCTCGAGTCGTTGCCCGAAACAACCTCAATCGCACTTGCAGCTGGAGTTCCCGTGGTCGCGCCAAAGCCTACTCCTACTCCGACCCCTGTTTCGGCAACGTTTGCTCCGACCGAATCTTCGCGTGTACCAACTGTTCCTCCTCCCGCTACTCCAGCAGTTGTGTCATCGTCAAAGGTTAATGTGCCTGCCTCTCAAGTTGCCGTTGAACAACGACCTCGGTACTCGTCCGCTACACAACATACGCACTATCCCAATGCAACATACCACCCAGCAGCCCAGCCCATCGCCGCTCCCAAACACGCGGCATCCGGAGTTCCAACTGCAGCACCAATCAATCAACTTCGCAACGCACACTTTGTCTCGAGATCCCCTGCACCATCACTTAGTGGACACAGACCCCTAAAGGAGGTTTTCGTCATCATGAAGCCTCGGGAAAGATCCTTCTGGCTGGACCATCGTGACGGTGTCAAGTCATGGGCTATGAAGCTGGCCCAGTCTCGTTTCGAATGGAATGCGGCAGCTAAAAGCGGAAACCCCCTGAAGTCTGTGGGGGGAGAGGAGGGTGGACACACGGCTCTCAACGTCACTTTACCCTTAACCTCAGGTATTCCTTTGTCTCGGTATCCGCTAATCAGATGGAACACAGTTAGTATGCCCTGGTCCGAAGCTGTAATGGAACAGTTCTCGCTTGTTGATCGCTACACCACAGAAGAGAGCGATTGGTATATGCCCTTCAACGCCCTCCTCTTCGAGCTCCTCCCTCCTTCAGAGCATTACCAAATAACACCCCAGTATAAGCATTTCAAGAGCTCGCTGTCCATTATATCATCTACAAAAGGCGTGTGCCCATTTTCTTCGTTGGGTTCAAAATATATCGTTCTCTTGCCAACCTCTCTGTTCGAGGCCTCGCCGACGATCAGATGCGCGACCTCTCTGTGTTCTGGTTTCACCTCCGAGACACGGACCTTCAAACCGGCCCTCATCACAGCGGACGCCCACGTCCTCAACGACGTCGCGCCGCAGGACATACGGGCTTTCGATGAATAACGGGAGAAGTGAAGCCGAGAGAAGTGGTGGGAGCCGCCAAGTCCATGGCAGTGAATTTGTAGGTCTTTTAAGCACGAGAGTCGGAATTTACGACACCTTAATTGTGAAGTATTTTTGTCTCCTGAATTTGCGCTTTAAAAACTCTTCTGAATTGCTTCATACTCACCGGATGGTGCCTCTGTGTTCTGGGAACCCCATTATCGCGTGTGATACACGTCAACCTCCCTGCAAGTGAGCTTTCATGAAAACAGGCGTTCGGCGACGACCGGAAGTCGCTTTATACGGAGCACGTCCGTCTCGACCGACAGGTCATCAAGATTCTGGATGACATTGTCATGGAACATGATGGTCGACTGGAGAGAACCGCGGAGGCTCAATGCCCTAGCCCCGACCCTTTCCGTGGCATGTAAGTACGATAGTAATGAAGGCCACCGTCATGCTATTCCACGCCGCTCCTGGGCACGATCCTCGCTGGGCACTATAGCATGCTCCGTTTGCACCATGATGGGTAGTAGACTGTTGTGCTATCCTTCCAGCCTCGTGTCCCATCCATTGAGATCCCGTCACTGTCGCCACCGGTATCTCGTTCACGCATGTCATCGTCGTCGCTCGTTTCACCTCTAGGGTGTTCCTGACTCACAATCCCTCTAGCATACAATCGTGGGTCATCGATCCCCTTTGTTTTTCTTCCCTCTATCGACTTCGAACGCGATGTTATTACATACAACCTATGAACCCGACTGACCGGACATGACTCAATAATAATATACACTCTGACTTGCAACCGAAAGTTCCATGCTCTAATCAACAGCCATATTCTCCTCCTGCGCTGACAGCTCTTCCAGATCCGATTCCGATTCCAGCTCTATTGCTGCGTGTTCATCAGCTGAGACCCACACTGCATCCCGAGACCAGAATGGTAGCATTTGGCGAACAAGCTGCAGGGACACTGGGTCTTGTCTCGGATGGTCTGCCAAAAGATCATCCGCTGACAAGATACGGGTGTAGGAGCCCTGGTCACGGTGAGTGATGTTCCAAACCTGATCTGTGCATCCATATGCTCGGATAGCATATCTCGGCTGCTTTGGATTGGAGCAATGTGCAATGCGATCTGACTCGTGGATGACAGGTTTGCTAGTGACCACGCAGAGGTCGGGGGGGGAAGGAGCCTTGACACCTAGTTCAGCGACAAGCGTCACGTATGGTCTTGTGTCTTTCCCATGGAAGACATGCTGCTTCTTCCCATCAATGACGTAGGCATTGACCGAGCCCGCTTGGTGCCCCCGCTTCACTTGTATGAGAAATGCGGACATCGATGGTTCGTCGATTTTCTTATCCTTATCGAGTAAGATGGGAATGGCCATGTTGATGGCTTCTTGATTGTTCTGACCTACAATGGCAGAACCCCTCAAAAAGCCCTTGAACATGCCTTCCGTCGTCATAACAGAGCTATCACTTGCTTTGACAAAATGTGTGAACCGAACGACTGCATCTTTGAACACATCTTTGAGAGCGCTAGGAGGCATGAACTTCTTGTCTGGCCCACATTGCATGACCGAGGCGTGATTTTGTTTTGCAAAAAGGGCTTCCAAAAAACGAAGGAGGCTGCAACCTTTGCTGAAATTCGGGTTCGGAGAGCTTTGCTCAGCAACAATGGCTTCCATGTATGCGTTCCTGAGAAGGAGGCGCATGACTACCTCACCCCTTTGACCGAGGCTGATCAGCCCATGATCAAGGTTCATCTCCAGGACCTGGGCCATGCTGATCCCCCAGCGTTGAATGTAGTGGTGCACTTGACGCGATGCAGCCTCTGCAAGGAATGGTTCAGATGGATAACCAGAGCGGATGTACAAGCGATGATCTGGAACAGAAAAGGCGATCCTCATGTGGCTGGTAACCATGTCCATTTCCCGCTCTTGTGCCGACTTCCGCCTCGGTTCATAGTCGATTGTGATCAAAACATCTACAAGTGCAAGGAGTGCCGTCTCATCATTGGAGCTGGGCCCGCTGATGTCGTTATTGCAGAGAAGTTTCTTGCGTGCCAGGGTCATCATGCGAGCGAGGAGCTCTGAGTTATCATCTTTCTTGCCTTTTTCAAGCATGGTCCAGAATCTGTGGTGCCAAGTCAGTAGAAAGAAAGCCTGATGAACCGTATCACATACAGTGGCCTCCCAAATCGCGCCAGGAATGCTAGGTCCTCAAGGTCCGCCAACCTGTATTGTCCACGTTGAAGGGGAAAGGATGGGTGGCAGTCGAATGGTGTTTCTGTGATAGGAGCCTGAAGTAGTTTTTTTCTGTGCTGCCGACTCGATCGGGCTGTCTTGGCAGGCGGAGCCAGAGGGCTCATAGATGATTGGGTGGAGAGGAACACTGTAAAGACAGAGGCGGTGTTGAAGTGGAACAGAATCGACCACATGACATCATAGCGTGTCTTACGACCCCCCACCACCACAGTGGATTTGCCAAGTTCATGTGCTTCATCGAAATACAACATGACTTTGACGTTCTTGGGTTCTGGGGGGGTGCAGAATCTGGCCAAGGTTGCAAGCAACAATACAATACTGCTCTGCAACTTGTCCCGCGCTGAACCTCGACTATTGAAGACATCCTAGCAGGATGCCCATGATTATAATGAAACCAGAAAGAATGGACATGCGCCCGACCAACCTTGTCACATTCTGTGATGACTCTCCTATACAGCCGACTCCGATTACCCTCTGTTGATAGATGGTTCCGCCACTCTAGCGCCAAGTCGCCTGGAGATAGAGGTCTTTTACCAGCGAAAACTTGTTGGACTTCTGACGTGACCTGGGAAAACACATTCTTGAAGAACAACGAGGTGCGAGCCTCTGCCTCATTCTCATCTTTTACCTGCTTCTCACAGAGATACCGCCAAACATCACGATCTTCTGGCGGATAAACCCCCACTGATAATTGTGACCATTGACAATGATCAGCACCACCATTCATGATGACATGCATCTGCTAGACCCACCTGTACTATGTTCATCTGGATCACGAAGATTGAATGGGATTGTGAAAACAAGCTTGGCCAGCTCATGAACCATACGGGATTTACCAGTTCCAGAGCTCTGGATGAGTGCGACACAATTAGCTAGGGATTCATCACGTTCCATGGCATTTATATTATCCAACATGATCTTGTAATTGTCACCGCGGTATTCACATTGCCAGGCCAATTCGGCAGCTTGGTGCCCAAGTCTGAATCAGTACGAATGACGTGAAGTCACAACAACTTACCACCTAACGGGAATGGGAGGCATAATCAGATACATAATCAGGAATCAGGAATAGTTGGGACTCACTGCCAGTTCTTTCAGCATGAGTATGCTGAACCGACTGAGGTGGTTTATCCTCTTTTCGAAGAATTTCTATAACACAGCAGTCAAATATAGCATTAGACATGCTATCAGCAGACATGGACAAGTCCTTACTCAATAGCCGCATCCTTTTATAACCCTCCTTCCGGCCAGCAGAGATCATATCGCAAATGCTGGGGTTCCTATTTATGAGAGTTTTGCATTCGGAGACGTCACGATATCTTGGGTGGCCGCGATCTCCTAACTGCTCAGCAATGAGCAAGAGAATTAAGGCCATATGGTTGATGTTGACGCTTAGGAGTGAGGGAACATCGACGTCCAATTTTTCATGCTCCCCCTCTTTGAAGTCGTCTACAACAAGGTCGAGGCTATCTTGGTCCATGATGGTGTGTGTCACAGCTATATTCAAACACCGTCAGCCTCCGCTTATTAGTCCAGGTTCGCGCGAACCAAGTGCGAGCCGCGCGTAGTTAAAAACACCTTGGAAGCCAGAGAGGGATACAAAACCCCTGTGTTATTTGCACAGATTGTGTTGCGTGGGAAGATATAAGATAAGCTGAGCGTGCAGCAAGTTATTGGGTGAGCGCAGACGAGAGATGGGTGGTCAGGAGCAAAGATTAGATTGGGGCCCCTAGGTTACTGCTCGAGCTATATACTAGTCTACTGTATTGACTGATTAATCTATTCAGTCAATTATCAGGTGTTACTGATAATTCTATGCGGCCTGTACGGCCGGTTGTGGCTTGTATAGTCGCTTACTCAGCAACAGATTGCACAAGCAAATCCTACTTTCGGCAACATCTCCACTTGGCAGGACGAAGCTGAAAAGTACTTCGATGTAGTTGTATACGGAGGCGGAGATGGGTATACCACTACCGGTATGGCGTCTTGATTTATACTTTGGCTGGCATCTCATCAGTCGACAGGGGGTCTTCTATACTACCCAGGACTCCGACGAAGCTAGTCTAAACCCTGCACTCAACGCAGCTATGCTTTTCAAAGAACCGATACGTTCCGCTGGCCTCAACGCAGACGGAGAAGCAAGACTACATGTAAATATTCGCGCCATCCGCAGTTCCATACATTGTCGGTGTCAACCCTAATTCACCGCAGATCCCGGATTCGGCGATGGCAAGCGGTGGCAATGATATCAGCGATATCAACGGCGATCCTCCTCAAGAAGCCCATGTATTATACGGTGCTGTCGTCGGTGGACCAGACAAGTCTGACCGTTACTTTTGACCTGTGCGATGACTGGCCGGAGACCGAGGTTCGTTGGTCGTGGTTACCAGTGACGGTGTCGAATGCTCATCAGGTTGCCCTGGATTACAGCGCCCTTATGTTGACCCTTGCTGCCATGCACGTCCTCGGTGATACATCGGACCCATATTATACATCTTTGCAAGCTGGCGCCTACCAGTCCAAACGCCCGCAGGGCATGCCATGCGACGAAGCATACCAACAGGGCTGCGGTGGCCCACAATTCAACGGGTTGTCGTTGGTCTTGCGGGAGTGCTTATCTTGTCATTGGTTGGGTGGTGGGGCCGGTCGCCTTCATGTTTTTTGACAGGGGTTTTGCTACATGGGAAAGTGTAGCGCCTGTTTTATGGATTCTTGAGTTTTAGTTGTGTATTAAGTTTTGTATTATTCTTTACAAGAAGTGACCAGGTCGCGGTTGGAGTAACAACCACTGCGAAATCCCATCGTCGAACGCGAGCGGCGAGAAAGCAGCGCACGGGGCAGCGATGATCGATGATCGTCGCACGCGATCCGCTCACATGACGGCCAACTCAGGTCAACTCACGTTCCCTACACCAGGACTGTTTGAGAACTGGGGTTACGGGCGCTCATAGGATGATGAACCATATCCTACATACCATCCTTCGTTCGAGATCAAGCAGAAAGGACTAGGCTACATTTGCGGCAAGACATGGCTCTGGAGTGTCGCATTGCAACAAGGTGCTAGCGGGAGGATGCAACGGTGTAAATGTATGAAATGCGCGACGATGTTCTCATCTCGAACCCCCCCTTTGCGTGTCTGTGGTTGAAGGGATTGTCAACCGACGGACGGTCTACTGCGTTTTCTACCCTTTTTGGTGGTCACCAGTGGTGTGGATGGATCTGGCGAGTGCGGTTGGATATCTGAGTGGACAGAATTTTTTGTTGGAGCACGCGAGATGGGTCGGGCGTGCTTTTCAGAAGACCCGTTGATTGCCTTTGGTGGGGCAGCAGTTTTTTTGGGTCGGTAGGCATAGCCTGGGGCGTCTGTGACAATAGTGAGAAATGCAGCATCCGATAGCGGCCGTCAAACAGACACACCTGCCATCTCTTTGAATAGTGGGACGAAGACGCCGAGAACTGCTTCGTTGGACACTACCGACGCGTTGACAAGGTCCATCTCTTCAATAGGATCGACCGGTATATCGTCCTCTGCTTCAGCAACCCCGTCCTCCGCCTGTGGCGCAGGAGTCTCATCATCCGTTCGTAATCTCAAAAACGAATCGATCAGATGCTCGAAGAACGTTTCTATAGGCGGCATAAGATGCGAAGGCGCATCGAAGAAGTTCGTGGTGTCACTACTTCTCCAGGGTACCGTAACACCACCGCCTGATCCCAGATCCGTCACCGGTTCCCGAATCTGTTCGTTTGGATTCGACAGACTCGCGATTGCAGGGACACCAAACATTTCCTCGAATAACGATCTTCGTGGCGCGGCAGGGCCTTTTTGAAGCGCATTGGGAGCGGCTCCGGGGTCTTCGGGAAGAACGACGTTGTCACCCAGGACTACAACGTCATATCTGTGCGTCAGAGCGACTAGCGAGAAATCGCTAGAAAGCGGGAACGACGATTGATAAAACCAGGCGATATTGAGAGTGCCGAATGGAAGGGTGTATTCCATTAGCGGGGTGGGAGAAGTGGCACGAAACAGTGTAACCGATGACGACGTTGAGTCTTGGACGGTGGAATGAATCGTGATGAAGGTATCATGATAGGGATGCGACATGAGCGTGCTGTAACGATATAGATTTTTTAGGTGCCAGGTTACTAGGACGAAGATTTGTCAACACCGTACAGTTGCGATTTCGAAAGGAAAAGTACCTGACTGAGAAAGAATGTCCCAAACTACCAAGTCTACCCCTCCCATGATGGCCAAGTACCGCCCACTCCTACCGATGAAGTGGACTTGAAAAGGTTGACGGCACTCTTGGATAACGAATGATTGGCGGACAGCATTGGTATTCGGATCATAGAGTACGACGGAGCTGCCAATAGGAATAGCCAAGAGCGATCCATCGTGCGACCACGACGTGTGTCTAGGGATATCTGACCTAAGACTAAAACTAGATCTTGATGTCCACGAAACTTCGGGTTGTGTATCAGGGTCAATTTGTAGTCTCGGCGGCTCGAAGAGAGAGCCCACCTTCTTCACTCCCCTTCTTGTTCTTGACCCTTCGTATTCGCCACGCCTTCACATTCCCATCTTCCCCAGTGGTCACAATCTGTTCATCCTCCACGCCCGGACGAAACGACAAAGAAGTAACCTTTGCCAATCCGTGCGGTCGATCAATTCTCGTGTTCAATATCCAAAATGTCGTCTTTTTATCCCAGTACCAAAGTTTGAGGTATATTTCGCTACGGAAAGATTCATCGCCTTCGCGCCTGTCGATCGTAGCCATCCATTCACCGCCAGAAGAAATGACAGCCCGCTCAACACGGGCAGGCTCGAGGACCTTGTCCTCGCGTCTGGAAACGCGATTTGAAGGTGAAACTTCGAGTTCAGCTACGAGGGTGAAGGTAGAGGGGGAGTATGTTTGGAGAGAGGAGGGGTGAGAGGAGGGAAGGATAAGGGTTTCCGAAGGCTGATGGAAAGCGAGTGGTGCGGAGGACGAAGATGGCCAGGAATTCGATACAAAGGGATCTGTCATACTGTGAGAAGTCGTCTCTCGGACAGATAAGATAGAAGTATACCTAATCTTATTCGGGCGAAAACGCGCGAAAGCTTGAGCGTAGCCGAGCTCACAAATGCATAGCTGGCATCTGCGAGTCCCAACAGATACTCTTCCTCCGTCGCTCTCAGCGGGGAGACAACAATATTTTTGATCGGGGAACCAACGCGAGGGACGAATTCTCGTTTACCGGAATGCAGTTGCCATATGACCAGGACGGACTCTTCACCACCGCTCAGCAGGTACGCGCCATTGTTGGTAAAAGCGACAGATGACACCGCGTGAGCGTGCCAATGCAGCGTCGACGTCTGAGACTTCTTTTCTACGCCCACCACCTTGACGAGTTTGGGATCTAGACAATACCATAGTCGTACGACACCCTTGGCATCACCGGTCGCAAAGTAGTCTTCGAACGGATGCACCGCGAGACAGGTGAGAAGCTCCGGGGATACAAATTTGGTGAAGCCTGACTTGAGGTTCGAGATTTGCGCGACATATGCTTTGTGACCGGCGATGGCGATCAGTCGTTCACCGCTGGCAGAGACTGCAAGGCCGGCTGTCGCTCTCGTTTTCCCGATCGGTATGACTTGGGACGGCTTCTGAGCTTTCTCGGGGCTATTCGAACCTTGTATCTTGAGGGAAACCCGGAGCACGATGCAGCTCTCGTCCTGAGGGATGTCGGAGTGACCGGCCCGTGGGGGGTCTTGCGCTAAGAAAAGATTAGCTGTCGTTTGAAGGACCCTCGGCGGGACTCACACGAACTTTTGCTCTTCTTGTTCTTGACTGCGGCCACGAACAGATGGTCCTTGATTTTCTCGTGCGTACACACGTGATGTATGGGCTGATCGAGCCCAATGGTTCGCAAAAGCACGCCTTCGAGGAAATCCCAAATCTTTATGGTTCCGTCCAACGATGCAGTGATCAGCTGGAACGCGTTCTGAGGGCTCAGAACTGCCGAGGTGATCATGTCCGTGTGGCCTTGGTCCTGAGATCCGGGTAGCGTGGATATGATCTTTCCCGAGGTCGCCGAATGAATTTTGATAGCGGAGCCGACGATGGAGAAGAAATGGCTGGAGATGTACTCGAGCACGGCTCGATATCGCACGGAAAGGTTACGCACCTGCCGTCTCTGGTGAATATGGGTGGATGTGAGCTGGTGCTGGAATCGGTGAGCGGGGACCAGCGCCATCGTCGTGGTGGTTCGGTGGTGGTCGTCGCTGGTCCGTGCGCGATGTTGTGCGCTGCATGCTGCGATGACTGGGCAGCAGCAGCGCTGGACGCGCTCGCCTTTGACTTGCGTGCTGGCATATGGCCAAACGATCCCCGCCTACGAAAAATGCATCAGCCACCCACTCGGCATTCACCGGTCCAAATCAGGAAATGTTTTTTCTCTTCTTTGTTTCCTTGGATCAAGAACATATCGACGCCACCTTCTCCATATGCAAGGACCGAAAGCACTCGGTGCTTGCCTACAGAGAAGGGCGTTCCATTCGTCTCATTAAATCGTATCTACGACAATAGCCCAAGCAAGGCAAACACATGAAAATACATAGAGAATAAAGTGCATCGCTAAAGTCCAAAACGTCCATCGAACGCTTCGCTATAGGAGGTATCATGTCATTATGGTATGTTGTCGCGTAGGAGGACCCGGGAGTGAGTGGTAGGAAAGTGGTGGGCAGTAGAAAGAATAGATCCGGTGGGACAGGTCAGCAGCTTTTGGAACCCACGAACGACCGGACGGAGCGACAGTACGTCAGTATATCATCTTCGCTTGCAAATCGTCTCGCCTCGAGCATGGCGTGATGTAACCGTTCCTCCTCCACAAGCTCAGCCTTCGACAGCGGTTCACGTGGCGGTACTGGCCATCCCAACTGAGCCAACGAACACCATAGTGACACTCGTGCATGCATATCTCTGCGATCCTCTCAGCATCCACAGGGTTGACATGACGAACCCCAAACTCACCGCTTATAACGTTCAATCAGCACATCAAACTTGGCCCTGCTCTCCAATTCATTCAACTCGGGATCACTTTCCCATCCCAACTCCTTCAGTTCGCTCGGTCGATTTCTCATCCTGTCCGCAAGTTCTTCCCACATCGATTCTTGACAAGCGAGTACACTCTGATAACTCCAGTAGAGTTGCATTGCAAGCGTGCTCTCGTTCAGCTTGTCAACCGTCTCCAATGGGTTGAGGAAACGTGAGTTAATGCCCATGGTACTTTCAGCAGACGACCAGTCGACGACATAGAACGGCAACTTTGTGGTCTGTGCCGTTTTGGGGGAACTCGGGGAGGGGGGATCGCCAGAATTACTCGTCAGCTGTGTGTTCTCGTCCGAGATGGAATAGCTCCGGTCGAACAGAGAGGATTTCTCTGTGGATGCCGAGTTGCTGGTTCGTCTTGAATCTGTCGAGGAGAAGGAAACGGAGCTAGCTCGGAGAGTCGGCATCTCAGATGTCCCCATTGGCTGCGAGCCTGCCTCGGATTTATCTACGTCTCCACCCATTAATAACGCATTGGCTGGTAGGGGTTGTGGAAGTGCTGGTAGGGGTGGTATCGCAGGCATACGGATATGCACGATGGGTGCAGTGATCACTTGTCGAAAATTAGATGTAAAGTGAATGGGAAGAATAGCTAGTGTCTGATTAGTGTACCAGTCGCAAGGAGGAAAATGGACACCCACCAGTAGGTCGTAAATTGATGAACCGATTCTCAAATACGCCATAATACAAACTCTCAAGCAGTACGTGATCGTGCGGTAACGATTTCGAGTCCACGGGCGAGGGCTGCGGTGTTTCTTCTCGGTGATGCGTGCCGTTGGGATGGTGGATTGAATCGGACCGTTTGTTGCGCACACGGAGAGGTGCCGTGAACCAGCTTGGGAGAGTAGGAAATATGATATCTAGTGAGAAATAATTGTTGGGCGTTCGCTAGGGACGAGGAGTGGACATACCATGCTCAATCACCTCCACGACACCACCTGGACTCAAAACACGGTTGACCTCCTATCGATTGGCGAAACTCGTGAGCATCCGAGATCTGCGGGATAGAACGGCGCGACTTACTTCGAGCAATACCCCCCACTACGGCAGCACAAAAAAGGGCAATCAATAGGTGGTCCAACACAACGAACACAACCTAACGGTGGTAGATATTCACCTTGTTCTCGGGAATGCCCCTGCCCAGACCATTCATACGAACATGGTCGAATTCGTCGTCGTCAAACGGCAATTTTGTCGTTAAGCTGATGCAGTATGTCAAGCACGCTCCGACCGGCCCCATGCGTGGCGCGAAGTGACACTCACAAGTTGCCATGCACCCAATTTATGCGGCTGGCGATCGGCGGTTCTAGTAGTGACAGGGGTACTTGCACATCGACAAGGTCGAATCCAACCTAAAGATAGCACATGAAAAGGCACGGAAACGCCTCTCGGTTGATCATACGTACAAAGTGGCAATCTGGCCATTCTTTAGCAGCCTCGAGAACCCACGTCCCCCCCTAGAACGCAAAGACAGAAATGTCAGCGTTTGGGAAAGGACGTTTAGAAGGAAAACAAAGACATACACCACATCCGAGATCAAGCGAGCGTTGTGGTGGGCCCTCCGTAAAGGAGGCTATCGACACTGATTTCGTCAAGGGCAAGACGAAGCTGAGGTCGAGGTTCTCGCTGCAACGCACGGACGATGAGCGAATTGCTCGGAAACAGCAGTGGCGGGTTCACTGACAGCTCGAGGACCTGCCTGTCGTAACTCAATGGATATGGGGCCTTTTCTGGGTCGAAAGAATGGTGTCTATGGCCATGCTTGTTCAAGAAATCCTTGTTTCTGGGAAGGACACGGCGACCGGTGGCGATGGGGTCGGGTTGGCGTGGAGGTGCTGCGACGGGCATGGCGGAGGCGCGACGCGCGAATGGGAAGAGGAAGAAGAGCGGCGTGAGATGTGTGGAAGCGATGGGTGATGGTGACGAAGCGTGGAAAGGCGAAGTTACTGCACCTTAGATCAGATCACACACTGCAACTGCTCCTGGTTACAATTATTGTCTACGATGAAACATCACGTCCTTAATAACCCAAACTCGACCGAAACATGCCAAGCATCAGTCCACGCGATTTCAACAGCCTCGTCCAAAAGTCTCCCAGCGTGAACCCACCAAAGAACGGGAAATACGTCATGCCACCGTTCTGTCAGTCCGTGTGTCAGCACGTCGCACAGCAGCCGGCAATGTTTGCTCACCTTGCCGTTCGTGATGATGATGAGCTCGGGGCTGCCCTGATAGTTTACCGAGGCAGTCTTGCCCGCGAGCACATTCAGTACGTTTCGGACAACCACCCCAGCATGGGAGCCGACCTTGGCGGCCTGTTTCTGCTCGGACCACTCGATGACATCGCCTGCCGCAAAGATGCGGGGGTGGTCGACCAGTTGGAGGGTGGGTTTGACTTTGATGAAGCCAGACGCAGAGAGCGTCGACGAGCCAAGGGAAGCGACAAAGGCAGTGTTTGGAGAGGGACCACGCGCCGAGATCTGATGCGAGGTTCAGCTGGATGCAAAGGGAAAGCGCCGGGAAAAGCGTACGACGAGGTCAGCATCGGGTATCTCTGTTCCTTTGCGGGTGATAAGGCCAACAGTGCCTTCCTCGGGAAGAGAGTCTACATGCTCGTTGAAGAGCAGCTGGACGCCACGGGCACGGAGACGGGTTGCGAGGCCCTGGCGGAGAGAAGATGGGTAGGTGCTGTTGAGAAGCTGGTCGCCGCCCTGAACGATGGTCACCTTCTTGTCCTACGACACGAGTCAGAAACGAATGTGTGAGAGACAAGGGGACATACGGGGTACTCGTCCTTGAGTTCACCGGCCAGTTCTATAGACAAGAGTTAGCAAGGAACAAGGACGGATGAACACGGTCGACTGACCGACACCGACTGCACCACCGCCAGCGATGACGATGTGCTTGGCGTTGGCAAACTTGGCGCGCCAGGCATGGATGTGGGGCAGCACCTCGTTCTCGTGCAGAGGAAAGTCGGGGGGCCCTTTCCACTTGGAGCCCGAGGCGACGACGAGGATCTCGTATGGGACGCGCTCGCCGCTCTCTAGGACGACGTGCCCGCCGGGCTGGGTGGGCTCGATGGAGGTGACGATGCCGACCCTGGTCTCGGCGTTGCCCTTCTTGAAGAGCCTGTCGAGGGGAACGAGGGCAGTGTGCTCGAGCTTGGCGGCCGCGCTGACGGTGAGACGGAGAGATGCAGGGAGGGGGATGGCGTATGGACGGGGGCTGACGAGGACGAGGTGGTGCGTGGACGGGTCGAGTTTGGCGGAGAGGGCGGTGGCGATGGCGATTCCGGCGAAGCCAGCGCCGACGACGACGACGGTTTTCTTGGAGGACATTTCTGAGGTATGCTCGACATGGCGACGCCTTTTATCGCGGCCAAGTGAGCCTGTCAGTGAAGTGAGCCTGACTGATGATCTCCATGCATCGGGATATAATTATGTCAGAAGGCTAATCCGCGTACTCAGATGCCGCCACTCTCGGGAAAACAACGCAAGGCCCAGCTCAAGCTCAAGCGTGCAGTCAAGCGCGGCGACGCACCGCAGCCAGAGAAGCCCCACAGGCGCAAGAAGAGGGAGCAGGGCGACCCCCGCAGCCTCCAGAGCCAGTTTGTCAAGCTCGACAAGCGCTTTCTCGACGACACCAGGGCGTTGGCAGGCTCCATCGTCCTCAGGCGACCCATCCCGACCGACGTCGCAGTGCTCAGGCTCGAGTGGGTCGCACAGCTGGCTCAGCTCGCCGTGCCAAAGAGGCCCAGATGGCGGTACCAGATGTCCAAGGACGAGCTCGACGCAAACGAGCAGGCTTACTTCCGCACCTGGCTCGCACAGCAGGATGCCATCGTCGGCCAATGGCAACGCGCATTGAATGCCCCCCCATCGACCGACCAGACGGACCCCTCTGATCTCGTGGGCGTCGACGACTCCGAGACTCACCCAATGCCCCATCCGCCCACCCACTTTGAAAGAAACATCGAGGTCTGGAGACAGTTGTAAGCTGATCCCCCCTCTTTATCTCTCAGAGGCTGAGATCCCGAACGCGATACATCCCCGGACGCGAAACAGCTGGCGCGTCACGGAGATATCCCAGATCCTCCTCGTATTGCTCGACTCCCGTTGTCCGCCTCTCCATCTCCCAACTTCCCTTTCTGCATACCTCGATATTCCTACCTCTTCCACTTCACAAAACGACTCCAGCCTGCGCTCGAAACAATCAAAACCCAAAGCCCCACGCGTCATCCTCATCCTGACCAAGGTGGACATTTCCGGTCCTGCACGTACTACATCCTGGACGTCTTTTCTCAACGCCAAGTATCCCGGCGTGCCGGTCGTGCCGGTCGAGGCATATGCACCGAAATCCCTCACAGTCGAGCAAGGATCCACCCGGTACGGACCACAGCTACCAGCTACTTTTAGGGAAAGGCTAGTCCATACACTCAGGGATGTACACGAACGGCTGCTCCAGCCTCCTCAGTGGGTGACGGCTCCACGACCCGGGGAAAACGAGGAAGAACGACTACAGAGGATTGATCAATGGAGACCCAGAGTCAAGAGGGTCATCGATTGGGATGGCGTCCTCAGCGCGAAAGGAAAGCTGGTTGGGAAAGCTGTCGGCGGCGCTGCAGCACCAAAGGGTCAAATCGTTGAACATGAAACAGAAGTTGATGATACCAGGGTCTCTGACAGCGAAGAGGAACAAACGGGCGACGCTTACGAATGGAAAGAACCCGAGTTTCTGACCGTTGGAGTTATTGGTATACCATACCCCTCGTCTCCTTGACGACTACTCACCCTTTCCTAGGTCAGCCCAACGTAGGGAAATCATCTCTCTTGAATGCGATATTCGGAATGACTCGAGTACGTGCATCGCGAACTCCTGGAAAGGTGTGTGATCGCACTGCTCGTTATTTAACTCCTGATCGAACCATCTCTAGACAAAGCATTTCCAGACCCTCTTCTGGACCTCCGATGTCCGCCTTGTTGACTGCCCAGGGCTCGTTATGCCCTCATTTGTACCAATGGATATCCAAGTATGTGTTCTTTTCTCCATCTCCAACGGCACCGTGTGCATCTGCAAGAACAGGTTCTCTCAGGTGTCCTTCCTATCTCTCGGATCTCTGCGGTGCCCTTTTGCGTACACCAACTCGCCCGACTGCTTCCCCTGGAACAGATTCTACAACTCACACATCCTTCGTCCACTTCATCCGCGTCCAATGCCACCGCAACGGTTGCGCCGACAAGCGATCGCAGCTCGAAGGCGAAGTCCAACCCCAATCCCGTACCCACCAATACAACCCCGGTCGAGGACAAGCGTACCTGGAGACCAGGGCAGCGTCAGCTCGAACAGACCGAGGATCAGCCCAGGGCACCGAGATGGACAGCGAACGACATCATGACCGCCTACGCTGAGAAGAAAGGATGGGTCACTGCCAAGGCTGGCAGACCGGACATACATCGAGCTGGGAACGCAAGTGGGTATCTGCCAGCTGGACTCGCTGGAAAATCGGGCTGACGGTTCGATGTGTACTTGCACAGTATTGAGGTGGGTCGCGGAAGGAAAGATTCCGTGGGGATTCTGGCCTCCTGGAGGTTCGGTTTCGGCTGATCACGGTATATGG
>JBBPRK010000139.1:0-35477 GCA_038093075.1 Boletus patriciae
TTCCCGTTTACCTCTCTCTGCGTCACTAAGGAAATCCCTTGGATCCGCACCTGTCAAGGCGCATTTGACATCGCTGCAGCTTGTGTACAAGGAGCTACGATTAATAGGCGTCTTTGATGAAGGAGCTGTATCGCGCTAGGAAGCAGCACGTGCGTGACTATGCTCACCTAAGTACTTGCGAATCCACAACCACAACTGCTGCCACCCTGCCCAACCGACCTCGCTCTTGTCGCCGTCCACGCCGTCCACCCTGACGCAAGGCCCACTTAGACAGGGACACGCGCCGGTGCAAATGCAAACGCCCAACGTGTCCCGGTTCAACATGCTCGCCGCGGTAGGCAGCGAGAAACTTTGCCCATCAGGGGCAGTTTCAGCTGACCCGCTTTGATGTGGGTACGCTGAACGCGGCTACGGCGAGGTATTTTGCGTTGTCGGGCATGGGCACGTTTGTCGCTTCGGGCCTGGGACAGGGTTCGGGTGCGAGTCTTGGGGATGGAGGCACATCTGTCTGTATTTTTAATGTCTTGCTTGCTTTTAGTTGTCGATTGTAGCAGCCAAAATATCCCAGGTCGCTTTACCTTTTCCATTCGTATTTTCAGTTTATCCGACGCTAGGAACCTGTCGGAAGTCGGAAGTCGGGAGTAACCGTTCCGATCGATCAGCCTCGAGCCTTCGTTCCTCGCCTTCACCACCACTCCGACTCTCAGTTCTACTTTTCTCTATACAGACCCTCTCCACAATGTCGACAGAAAACACAAGTGATTTCGAGGATCTTCAAGAGAAATTCGGCCGTTTCAGGATCCTTATCGTCGGGCGGGCAAACGCTGGCAAGACAACCATCCTCCGCGCGATTTGTAACACTACGGAAAACCCAGAGATCTACGACGGTAAGGGCGAAAAGGTACGTATCCAAGTCAACACATACCGTCGTGTTTATGCGAAGCTGCGCGATTAGATCGATCTGTCCCAAGTCGAGGGAACCACGGGGGTGGGTATCGTTCCACGTCGCGCAAGTCATAATTGACCCTCTTTAGCGCGGAATGCACGACATCGAGAATGAACTCATCTTCCGCAGCAACAAAAAATTCGTCTTTCATGATTCGGCAGGTTTCGAAGCTGGTCGTGTAGACGAATTCCAGAAGATGAAGGAATTTGTCGCCGACCGTGCAAAGACTACTTTTCTCAAGAAGCGCATTCACGCGATATGGTAACAGGCGAAGCTGTGTTGCTGTACGTTGACCAATACGTTGTATCGGACAGGTATTGCATCCCAATGGATGAGCTTGAACGAGCAATCCAACGGGCTGAGGAAATGTTCTTTGTTGAATGTGACCCTGGAAATAGTGAGCTCGTCTTCATCAGGGTCCCGTTGAGCTCACGGTATGGTCAGTTCCCGTTGTGGTGTTGTTCACCAAATTCGATGCACTGCTACCTGTAGCACTGGGAAAACTAGCTCGACAGGTGCCAAGACAAGAGCGGTTGTCAAAGGCTGAGGCTCTCATTGAAGGGATTTTCGATAGAGCTGACGTATGGGGTCGTCTTTCCATAATGACATATCCCCCAAAGTCCTGTGTTCGGATTGAAGGTTTGCATTAGGTTTCTTGTCTACACACTGGGTTCTGCTATTCACAAATATGCTAGACATGCATAAGTCTATCGAGGGATGCCACAGTCTGCTTGAAACCACTGCAACTACTCTGAGTGAAGAAACTTTGCAAATGCTATTTGTCTCAGCCCAGGAGACAAACATTGCATTGTGCATGAAGTATGCAACTAAACAGTGTGTCATCACAAAAGAACACTTGTTATTTATGGACTGACACTTTAATTTGAATGCAGGGTGGTATCTAATGCAAAGATAGTTCATAGGTCTGCATATTCCAGAGGCCATTTGGGTCAAATAGAATTCCACAAGCTTGCATTGTGGTTTCCACATGTTCAGGTAACAAATCCTTTCAGATTATATTTTTGTGTGCCATATGAGTGGATGTGACCTGATTGTTGATACTTTGACATAGAGAGTGGGTTATGCATTCTGGCATGTTGGTGGTTCTGATCATGCTGATGATCCCATATCCATTCTTTGTTACCTCTGGCAATCATAGTGGGTGAGTTGTGCATCCTGGCATGTTGGTGGCTCTGGTCATGCTGATGATCCCATGTCCATTCTTGATCCTGCTCTGGCAATCATAGTGGGTGAGTTGTGCATCCTGGCATGTTGGTGGCTGTGATCATGCTGATGATCCCATGTCCATTCTTGATCCTGCTCTGGCAATCATAGGAGGTGAGTTGTGCATCCTGGCATGTTGGTGGCTGTGATCATGCTGATGATCCCATGTCCATTCTTGATCCTGCTCTGGCAATCATAGCTGGTGAGTTGTGCATCCTGGCATGTTGGTGGCTCTGGTCATGCTGATGATCCCATGTCTATTCTCATCCTGATCTGGCTATGATAGGATGTGGGTTGTGCATTCTGGCATCTTGCTGACTGCTCATATTTATGGTTTCATGTCCATTCTTTATCCTGCTCTGGCTATTATAGGAGGTGAGTTTTGTGTGCTGGCAAGTTGTTGGCTATGCTGATGGTCTCATGTTGATTCATTTGGTCTGGAAATTACAGTGGGTGAGTTATCTATTTTGGCATATTAGTGGTTATGATTAGGCTAATGGTTCTGTGTTTATCCTTCATCTCACACTGACAATCACAGCGGGTGAGTGTACATTCTGGCATATTGTTGGCCATAATCATGCTCATGATTCCATGTTCATCCTCATCTTGCTGTGAACCTTGTAGGAGGTGAGTTGTGCATATATGATATGTGGATGTATGTAATAATACAAATGATTCCATATCCATTCCTATCCTGCTTTGGCACTTATAGTTGGTGAGTTGTGCATTCTGGCATAATAATGACTATACTCATGATATCATGTCTGTTCTTTATCCTTCTCTGGCAATTATAGAAGGCAAGTTGTGCATTTCAATAAGTTGGTGACCATGATCATGCTGATTATTCTACAATGTCCATTCCTTATTCTCCTTGGACATTTATAGTCAGTGAGTCATACATTCCATCTTGAAGCTTATTAAAATGATATAATTGCTCATGTATCCATTGTCTTTTTTGTACTGATAGCATGTCAGTCATTTAATTCTTTTTTGCTCCATCCATTCAACCCTACTACAGATGGTATTTGTTTTTTGCAAAATCCACAATCTCTTATTTATTTTATTATTTGAATAGGATGTGAGTTGGTTATATTCAATATATCTCACAGTAACTCATTTGTATGATTTTCTAGGAGGTGAGACTTTTGCATTTGTAACTTTATCTGTATTTATGAAACATCAGATGGTCAGTTTTTATATCGTCTTATTCCACAGCTTATTCATTATGTAATTTTATCACTTTCAGCTGGTCAACCATCATCAAGTATGTGCTTTCTTTTTAATTTAAGATCTTATCCTAATATTTTATACATTAGACTTCCCTTGAAAGCAGTGCATTCCAATCCCTTAACTCAAACCATCAGGCAAGTATATTAATATTTGATTTATCCACAATCATAAGTCAAAGAGAAAGTTTGCAACTTGGAAACAGATTCTCCAAGCTGGTGTTGGTGTGTTCAAACCACTTATTTTATATACAGATGTACTATTAATTTCCCATCACACAGCTGCCATTCTTATATTGGAACATTCTTTCTACCTCTTCCAAGCAAATGACCCCCAACCAGCTTTCTCTGCTGTTCAAAAGTACAAGGCATCAAACACCCCTGCCAGAGTTAGCAAGGCCCTAAAGGAGGTTTTCAAACAATATAACAAAGCATCTGAGAATGAAAAAGTAGATATTGTCTTGAATGTCATCATTCAGAATCACATGGGTGGGTTGCCAGTGGATATATTCTATGAATTGATAACTCTATTTCAGAACTCTAGTAACTCAATGAAGGCAATAGTATTGCATTGGGCCTTGATTTCTGAAAGTCCAGAGGTGGAGATTGTGTAAGGAAGGAATGTAGAAAGATAATGTGGAAAGCAAAAGATTCTTGAAATATGCCCCCTGGTGGGATTGCTGTGTATCTAGTGACTGTCTATGCATGGTGAAATGTATTCTGAACCCCATGGTGCTTCTCAGCTTGAATCCTTAAATGGATAGACCATTTTCAATAGCTGCCAGCTTGGCCAGGCAGGTAACCTCAGAATCAAACCACCTGCTCATGGTCCAAGTCGATTATACAATGCTCTCTAGGGCCTGTGGTCAGGATGACACATGACCCATACTTTCTGATTCAAACTAAGGGAAATCATCTAAAGATATGTGTGGTAGACAGACTGAATAAGTCCTTTACATTCCATGCCACTCAAAATGCTCAAAGCCATGGCTTGTATCCTACATATAAACCACACATGTAACTATGATTGGAATTATCCAGTTGTGGACAAGGCTATGACAGGTGCTATTGATCTGCCAAGTACTGTTCAATCAATCACATTCTTTTCTGGTAACCACTGAATCACTGTTTGAGATGCCCATTTCTGAGGAAACCATGATGCACAGAGAGTGGGGATGGATGTGCAGATCTGGCAATGAGCAGTGTCAGTCTGAACCAGCCTTGAAGAAATGGATGTACTTCAACACAAAGTGTTTCTTCTGATCACCCAGGTGGATACAAATTCATATCAGGAACCATCCCACTTCCCCAATTGAACACATAAAACAGGACATCCCTTGTTGATTCACAACCACCCACACATTTTTGTGCCAGGAGCCCCATGTTGGCACAGTTCAAACAACATTGAGAACAAAAGGAGTCCCATTCCTTTTTTTGTATGCAAGTCAGCTTTGTGGATACAAACAGTGAGGTATGTATTGAGTGGGAACACCAGCCCAGCTTCAGCTAGGGGCATGAGCCCTCTGGATGGTTTCCATCACAATTTGGGAAAGGGTGCACCTAAGGTGTCAACAACATGAAGAAGAAGAAGGCAGGGAAGGGTGAGGGAAAGCCTGAGAGGTGACTGGCACTGTTTTTGGGAGGGGAAAGGGCAAGGATGTCACTTATGAGCTGTTTATAGATGTTCTGGAGTGATCCAGCCAGTTTCTTCAGTGATAGAGATAGAGAAGGAGAGTCCTGAGATGGAGAGTCAATACATGGGTGACTGACCATGTGCTTCACCAAGATCATGGCATGGGTCCTGATATACAGCCAGCAGTGTGTTGGAGTGATGAAAAGTGAGGGGTGACAGTCATGCCTGTCCTATCATGACAGCCTTGACAGCATCAAGTGGTGTCAATCATGACCACAATATGTCTCTAGCTGGACAAATACATGGGTTGGTACACAGATCTGCACCATCATGACATATGCACTCACCTGGTGGCAATACGTGATGTGACCTGGTTTCCAAAATCAAGAAATCTTTAAGCTGCAGGGAACATATCAGGAGCATTTCCATAAAATCTTGACCACTGATGACTGGTGTGCTCGTAAGCTACACAGGAAATCCCCTATTACCCATCCAAAGCACAAGTCCATGTGCACTTGACTGCTTTGATCAGGTGGATGTGGGTATGTAGCAGGTCAGCGTGAGCCAGAATGACATCCATCATTTCTCAGAAATGCACTGCACTCGGTACCATTGCTGGGTCCAGGAAGTGCAAGATCAAGATCAAAGCAACAATTTTAGCACCCTCCATCGTCCTGCTGGACCCTCAAATGGAGGTGCCATATATGTAAAAATACACATGTAAAATAGTCTGATGTATAATGATATAGGTATGACTTGTGTAGGTACCCGTGAACTTTTGTATCCACGGGTTGGTTGGTGGGTATGGGTACTGCATGGGTAGGGGTATGGGTTGGACCTCCAGTACCCGGGGGTTTACCCGTGCAGATCCCTACATTAGCATTGTCACATCCCATCCTTTGTCATCCTGCTGGTTGTGGTCAACCACTTCCACCACCTCATCAACTTGTCAGGGTGCAATCCCTTTATCAACTTGATCCAGCTCTTCGAAACTGTAAACACCACCTTCAACCACACCTCTGCCGCCAACACTTACAACTTCCTCACCCTTAACCACTTGTTTGAAGGCAGAAAACAAAGCATCAACTTCATCCAGAGAGATGGCTTCAGGCAGCAAGATCTTCATTGGAATGGGCAAGGAGTGGAGGTACCCAGGTAAATCTTTCTTCGAGATCCTTTGTGACATCAACATTGATCCCTGGCTGGTCTCGAGTGTGCATATGAGCATGGCGACATCATGTTTTCTCGCCATTTGCTGCCTTGGTGGTATGTATGTGATAATTCAGGTTGGCATGTATTTTTCTGAGCGTCTCAAAGGTTGAAACAGAGAGGTTGCATCGCTGAGGGGATTGAGTGTTACCAAGATCAGAAAAAAGACATTCAACATCACTGGTGTGTGGAACAATGGAGAGGATGGTGATCGCAAAGGCTTTGAGAGGATGGTCTTCAGAACTGATGGTAAGATGCTCCCACCATGCAAGACTGTCTGCAGTGCCACCTGCAAATTGTGACCGTGAAAGGTGGTAGGTTTGTATGTCTGTGATGAGCTTCACTGCCTTGATCTTATCCCAATTCCATTGTTTTGCAATGTTTAGTGTGACTTTGATCATGAACTCGATCGATTGCCCACTTGCCACTTGTGTAATAGTGAGTTTGTGACACAATGAATGGAGAAATAGGGCAAGGGAGTGGTGTTTGGTATTCATGGCATGAAAACGGCGGTTGAAAACTGCTTTCACATGTTGCCAAAAGCCCACATTGTCGTTGGCATCAAGGGGAAGTGGTGACATCTGTTTGGCACAATGGATAAGCTCAAGCATACAGTTGGTGAGGGAGGCTTGGCGTGATTCTAGATTGCCAATTGTGTCGACGATGAACTTTGTAGTTTTAACCAGCTGCTTGAGATGTTTCCAGTAGTTGTGTTGATGTAGAATAATTTCAACTACATTGGAAGCAATGGAACTTTCCCCATTGACTCACTGCTGAGCACCTGGCCGAACACAGAGTTGGAACAGCAGGCTCCTAGAAATAAAATCTCAATCGGTTACATTGCCTTGAGCCTTACAAAAAGGACTTGACTTGTATGTTAAACACTCAGACAGTGTAGAATAAGTGCATAGAACTGAGATTCACAGTTTTGTTTGAGTTGTTGTTTGATTCCCTGCTGCTTTGCCTCGGCATTGAGTTGACCACACCAATAGTGCAACATTGTGAAAAACGACAGAATGCGGGTTGTCTGTGTTATGATCTTCTTCATTGCTGGGTATGCTACAATTTCCCCAATTAGGGTATTGACACAATGAAGAAAGCACGGAAATGTCTACAAAAATTCAAGAGAATGTTTATTTTTGTAAGACAAGAACTTACCAAAACCCAGGGGAATTTCTCCTGGAACTTTTGGAAATATGCTTGCATAATGGTGGGATTATCTGTTGTAACAGCAATAATGCTCTTCATGTCACTGATTTCCATCTTGTTCATTGCTTTCTGCATGACAGCAAGGAGGTTATCAGCAGAACCCCTGTTTCCTGTCATGTCCTCAAGTGCCAAGACAACAGGGTGATGATTGACTTCAACAGCCACTGATCCATACAGGCTCTGCTTCAAGCAATCCTCCCAACCATCAAGAAGGAGGGTGAGCTTCGTGTGGTCCTTTAACCAATCTATATCCTCTTGTTGGACATGGACACATTTACTGTTGAGAAGATTGTGTGATAATACATATTGGGATGGAGTAGTGTATGACAGGCAAATGGTATTGAGGAAAAGGTGGAAAAAAGGGTTCTCTGCAGCGAGAAAAGGTATATTGGCATGAATAAACCACCTAGTACAACAGTCAGAAAATGATGGCACAAAGAGAACATGTACAACACACTGAAGAAGGCAAGAGTTTGCTTGACTTTTCTGCTTGTTGGTTGGGGGATAGTCAACGTAACTGCCAAGTGACTCAGAGTGCTTCTTCCATTTCCCAATAGGGACAACCTGGTCCGAAACACTGGCACTGACAGCACTCACTGCAGAAATGAAGTTGTAACCCAGTCGTGTTGATGTCCAAATATGGTTCCTGCCCGGATGTAATCGGGATGCTGTCGAGGCGATGTAACTTCTCGAGATAGAGTCAGGTGTGACACATAATCTCAAGTCTAACTCGAGGGGTGATCTTCATTGAAGCCCAATGTTTCTCAACGCTGGTTCCACTTCTTTGTTGCTAACCGGACCGAGAGATAGACTTGCTATGTATCATTTTCAACTACGGTCAGCCTTGTGAATTCCTCGAGATAGACATGAGATACACAACAGATCCGCCCATGCAAATCCCCTCAGGATGCCCCTATTGAATATGTAAGTACTGTAGGTATGTTAGTACTACAATAGGTAGCTCTGGAATAAAGGATACTCACCTCAGTGGTTGGGAAACCAGCTGAGGTGTAAGGCTAACTACGAGCACGAAAATGGTATGTGCTTATGTAATCTACTCTCTCACGATTGTCCTCGTAAGTAATTCCTACAGCCCCCCCCTTGCCCCCCCTACAAAATAATTGGCAGTTCTCTGCCCCGTTCTCATCCCTGCTCGTTTTTTTCTGTATCCCTCTCTGTTGTACCCCATGCAGTCTTCAGTGGCCCAGTTTCCGGTGCAGCCAGATGGTGCACAGGCTGTGAGAACGGAACAGCATATGAACATGGTAAAGCTGGCCAGCAAAATAACCAGCCCTCACCTCTGAATCAAGAGAACCTTTTCAGTGGCAGTTGTGAGATGGATTTTTCATCCATGATGAACATGAGACCTATGGGCCATATGGTGAAACAAATTTTATAATCTAAACACATCAAATCTTACCATGCATAGCAGACACCTAGTCATGCTCATTTGATGCATCCGTCACATGCTACTGGTAGTTATGACCAGCTTTGAAGTGGCGGCCATGGTTCAATTTTATTTACGGACCCTGTATCACATCCAGCTTTCAAGTCAGTCTCTTTATCTAGTAAAATTGACATGACGCTTACCATACAATAGTGACCACTCTCCGACTCCAGGATCGATGAGTCTTCCGATGTCCAGTTTTCCATCTGATCCTGCTCGCTTGCAGTCAGTCCCTTCTGTCAATCGTGGACCATTATATGACTACACACGAGGCTATTCACTCCCCCCGACACCCAACATGTCACATCCTGGTGCTGCCATGTCGTATCATAATCCAGGGATGCAGAATGATGTCTCAGCATTCCAGTTGGTCCAGAACATATTGAAACTTCTGCTTGATGGGGTACAGTCCATGAACCAGCAGATCTCTGGGCTTGAGTCAACGAACAACAACATCCTTGCGGGTAATCAAGCACTCACCGAGCATGTCCAAGGCACAGAAACTGCCATCCAGGAAATCAAAGAGACACTGAATGGTATCAGTTTGAATGTTAGTGTTGAGAAGCCGTTGAAGGCCACTGGAAACCCATCAAAGAATATTTCTAATCAGCATCCAAAGTTAAAGGTAAGTGAACTCACTATTGGTTTTGTCACCTGCTCACAATTCCCTGTTGTCAGAGTTATATTCATCCAATGGTATTCGAGCTCTGTGGAGTTCCTTTTAATATTGACCCACACAAACATCTGGTGCAACTTAGCTCGTATGAAATCCCCCCAAATGATGCAATGACTGTTGAAGTGGAGGGTAAACCTTTATGGAGACTGCAATGGGGAGAGTCCATCACTTCTAAGGTCAATGGCTTGTTTATTGAGGAGGTCACAAACCGGATCCTGCAAAATGAAGAGGTTGGAAGGTCCTCGTCTTAGTCATGGCAGCTGTTTATACCTTCATTTCAGGCTCTGCACACCCAAGGCAAAGGCGAGTTACAAGATACCGACCATGACAAGAAAATCATCATCACGATGACCAAAGACTATTTTCGCAACATCACTGATCAGATCAAGCGCTGTAATGATCCACAAAAACTCAAAGGACTTACCCAAAAGCAAATTGATGGCTGCCATTGTGCTTGTAGAGCTGCAGTATGTTGATGATTTGTTAATGTAGTTTTCTGACGTTAATAGCTTGACCTCTTGATAGGCTGCGATCCGCTGGCACCAAGCCATACCTCAGTTCAAACACCTCCACAAAGTCAACGATGTGGCTGCGCTTGTCAACACTGATTTTGGTTCAGATTACTGTTCATACTTGGAGGATGACCTGAGTGACAGTATGCTGAAGCGTTGTCAGGCTCAAGGTGTTGGCAAAGGGGGTCTTATGGCAATTGGGATGATGTGGTGTTCACCCAATGTGAGTCTGTGTGAATAGATTATGAAACCAATATACTCACTGCTATGACTCGGCCCTTAGTATGTTGCCCTTGTTCGTCACTTGGATGTGCTTTCAAAGCGGTCCTCGGGTTCTTCTATTGCCACTGATGCTTCTGGGCCAGCCAGTGGCCTTCAGGACGCACAAGCACAAGCACAAGCACCACCTGGAAAATGCCACAACAAGGGAAAAAAGGCCTATAAGCAGGTTTTTGATTGTGTTCCTGCACGAATGTCAGATCAATATCCTGACATGCAGCGAGAAAAATCTTCCATGCCATTCGAGCAGATGGTCAACTCATTGTGGGCGCAATCTAACCCGACGAAATCAGTCAACAAAGCCCCTCAGTTTGATTGGCTTAAGGGTTTCTACGCATGTCTGGGTGCTGATGATCTGGTTTCAGAGGACCACGATTACCTTGCTGAACTGGACAATTATCTTGTGAGCAAAGTTGAACCTACTAGTACAAGCCAAGGTGGACCTATGAACCAAGTTGAACCTGTCAATGACATGTCAGAGGCTTAGCATTTACTTTGCAGGGTTACATCACCACTTACTTAGACCATGTCCAACCATTCAACGACCACTTGATAAAAATAAGTCATACTTGGTATGCTTAATTGTCATATCTTGATATTGACAGAAAGTAGTACTATCCTGCAACATCTACTGTGTAGCAGATTAGATACTTGCAATCATGTTGAGGGTGACACCATATAACATACCTTTACAAGATCAATTGTTGCCCATACCTTTGTGCAACTAGCTCCAATCACTACTGTCTTCAAAGCCAAGTGAGTATGGATCCACCTGGGTGGAATGAGCAATGGTAGTTGCGTGTCTTTGTTAATATACTCTTCAATCTCCCATAAGCGCACACCGATATCACCGCTAGCACGATAGTCTCAGTTACTAGCTAACAGAAAAAAATTTCCGAGTCACTTACAATGCACTCCAAATATTGTTATCCTTGTGTATCCATGGCTTCAACCAATGTACTCTTGCAAACCACATTGACTTGTTCTTGTGGTGGATATTCTGATCGGATTGAAAGACCTCAAGGATCTCACCGTAGCCATCCCGTACACTAACACCATCTGCACCTGGAATCTTGACATGAACGAGTGAGGATGATCTTGACCCGACCATGCGTGATGTGTAGTAGTGCTTGCCCCATATGATAACATAATCGAAAAAATTTGCTTCCTGGGCTAGTGGGATGCTGTTTGCAACCAGTGGGCGATGATATTGGCAATGAACGGGATTCTCTGGAAATTGATGACATAGCGTCTTTGCAAGTAGCTTGTATGTGTCAGGACTCATTGCCATATGCTGGCGTTGTGGGCTTAGAGCATAGATCATATTGGCTACACACCATCCTTAGCGAAAATGTTAGAAACCCGGATAGAAATCCTACCATCCTGATGTGCATCCTCCAAATCTTTTGAAAGGGAAGCAAGTCCAGCGACAGTACCACGCTCTTCTGATGAAGCCTTGAGCATAATCTCTGCAGCCTCACTTGCAAGGGACTCTTTTGGGGTGCATAGCAGAGAGTACATCTACAGATAAATTAGAATCATTAATGTATCCATGCAGCAAGAAAATGAACTTACTAGCCGACTGCATTGAGACATACAATGAAACTCATTAAAAAATGTTATTTCCAGCTCGCCTCCACTATGGTTGTTTGTCTTGAATGATTTAAGGACCTTGTTCAACTGCTCAAACAGAAAGGTCCAGAAATCATGTAGAGGGCCAAAGTCTTGCACAAACATAGCAATGTGAGTTGTGTAGTGATGATTGGGCCTGAGAGAGCTCGTCCCATAAAGCTAAAATGAAAGATTAAACATTTTTTGTGTACATGATGGCAGTGATCCTTACTGTGATTAACTCTGTGCAGTACTCTCTGAGCAGTGTATCTGCATTGTTGATGTCATCATTGGAAAGCGAGTGCTTGATAAGCATCTGAAGAGCCCGAGAAAGCTTCAAGAAATTTGCCGTATCATCAGGATGACGGGCAAATTTGAGTTCTTCTTCGGCCTCAATATTTTCGTCAGCCATCTGGACATCAGAATCAGGTGCGACGATGCCAGAACTCATCTGCACTGTGTCAGCTTGCAACTGTTCTTGGGTTACTGTCGATAGAGAAAGTCCATGTCCAAGCCTATTCAACCGTGAATAGTATCCATTAACGAGACAAGTACTGGTAGGATTATAGAGTAGCCACATACGCATTTCTGCTCAGTGAGCTGTGCTTTTAATGCTTTCTTCTCTGCAGCCACTCTAGCCTTTTCAACCTTCTTTGCTTCCTGCATATGGGCCTTGTCCGCTTTCTTTCGCTCAGCTTCTTCTGCCTTCTCTCTTGCAATCCGAGCTTTCTCAACCGCTAAAGCCTCCTTGCCCTGAGCCCGTGCCACCTTGAGAGCCTCCATATCAGCAAGTTTGCGATTGGTGGCAGCCTTCTTCTCAGCCTCTAGTTGAGCAATGTGTCATACATGATCGTTGAGTAGTTGTTGGCTGTTGTCAGGAAGACAAGCAGACCAGAGCTGAGGTATCTATACTAGTTGATTAAAATCAAATAGGATGGCACTAACCTGACGAGACTTACGACAATTGGTCCATATACCGTTGCCAAGAGGAGCCATTGATCAGCAGTGAGTGATCCCCCGGATGGCATCCCAATATCTGTTGGAAGTTTCCCACATGTACTGGGAATCGTAAACTATAATATCTGTGTAGATGGTGATAATGGACAGCGAGATCATATCCTTACCTCAGGAAGCATCTCATGAAGCACTCTAAGCTCATGGTTAGCCCGGAGAATCTTGCACTGGATCCAAATGTGGTAAAAATGTGTCTTGACAAGTCCTAAATGTGAATTGTAATAGTTCCAAGACATACTATAACTGAACATACCCAGAAAAAGGTTGTGCATGGGATCGACAACGATCTGTCGAACAAGGTCAAAATATGGGAGGTGTGAGAGTTGTGAGAAACGAGTCGCATATTCCTTGACAAATTTGAGGTGCACAGTAGGTGTGTTCAGTTGGTGATATTGCTCTCCACATTCTCGTTGTTGTTCATTGGTTCATGGGAGAAACGCTAGAGAGACAAATGAGTGAGAGAAACAAGGGAGTAAGGATATATCATATTACCATCCTTCTGAAAGGCCCTCACGTCTGCCTTCTCAGCTTGTGTAATCCAGCAACATGTGCAGAAGTTTGTATGGCTATGAGAGCCAAAACCTCCGATCTTGTGTGCTGCCGGTTTGTCGCATACCACTGCCACCAGGGTGACACGCACGACTCAACCTGTTGGACATAATAGATCTGCCTGTGCAGCATAACAACAGCAGTGACATTACCTTGCAGACAGGATGGAGTTGGAACCTTGATTCCATTCTTCCATAGACGCAGAAGATCTGACACGATTGGCTGTAGGAAGCGCTGTATTTGGTCTGGATTCTGTTCCTTGGGGCCAGGAAGAATACTTGTCAGTAAAAGATTCGAGGTACGATATCTATATCAGTGATGTTAGACTCAATTTCTTTGGTTCAAGAAAAAAGAGAATGCACCTATATTCCGGGGGAAGATCGCAAATAGAGAATGGAGTAGGGCATGATGAGTGGGAGGGAGTGATGTTGCTCTGGATGTATGAAAACCTGCCAGAGAGATGAGCTAGGATAAGTAACAGCATGTTGTTCAGACCAATCAACACCGAGTGTAACTCCAAGTTGAAGCTCTCCATTTGGACTGTTCAGCCCATGTGGTTGATTGGAAAAAAATAATAAACCATCTGGAGCCTTGAGCTTAGTTCGACAAATATCACCATCGAATATGTCTGTATATAGACCAGATGTTCATGGTTTGGTTCGCCAGGCATCGAGGCTGTCTTTGACTCCAGGAATAGCTAGGAGAGAATGGATTTGAACCAAGAGCGGAAGATACAGATATTTGACGTATGGAATTTGATTTGAATGCTGATTCCCGCGCTTCGTCCTATCAGGAAGAAACAAGTGAGTTTTGCATGTTGTGCATTCATCTTGCATATAAGGGGAACCAGCAGGTGGATAGATGTCACAGCAACCTGGGCATGTAGGTAACAAAGTGACTGGCAGGTCGAGACTGAGAACTTGAGTTGCGGATTGAAGAGTTACAAAGGGGCACTCCGATCTGGGGGAAAGAAACGAGACCAAGCATGCCATAATTGTGAGAAAGGCGTTACATGCAAGATGAGGTAAATGCCACTGAAGATGAAGCCAAGCCGCAAGCGCGTAGACCACAATGAGGTACTGAGGTTGCTGAGATACAGAACATGTTTGATGGTTGAACATTTCTGTGGATGGCTCGAAAGGATCAGGGTAATCTTCATCGAGGGGAGGTGGCATCATGATCTGCACCGTTGAATCGTCATTGTCACCCGGGTCGTCATCGAATTTGAGAGAGTTGCCCATGTTGTCTTGATTCAGATTTGGATCCTCGACCTCGGGCCCAACATTTCCTTGGGAATCATTAATCTTGGCTTGAATCTGTTCAGAAAGCTGTGCAATCTGACGTTCGACCATTTGTTGCTCTGGGTCCTGAGGGAGAGTATGCACAAGATATCTGTTGAGAGGACAAGCTCCATTTTCTGTGAGCATGTTAGCCTGGGTGTAGTAGTCAACGGCTTGCAGTAGTGCCTCTGGAGAGTGAAAATTTGGACCAAGATTGGGTAAAGCAGAGCCATGAACTTGTATGTTGAGGTCTTCTTGTGTGAGGGTTCCGTGATCTAGCATCTGCTGTTTGACCATGCATGATGAGATCGGTAAAGGATCATCGAAATCGGACACAGGGGGTAATAATGGACCACGATCTGGATATGGCTTGAGAAGAGGTGGGTTTGATCAAGGCTGGTGCAGGTGGACAAGGCCATGGTGGATGCTTTGCGAGATTGCTGTCTTCATCCGTAAGTCATTTCGCTTGTGCGTCCATTTGGTCGAGGGCTCGACATAGGCACCTTTGCATTTGTGGCTTTGACAATAACACCGGACTCAGGCTGGCATGGTGTGTAGCCATGTCAGGTAAGTTTGAGTCACAGCCTAGGTCACTTCATGCATGCATAGATATCAATGTGTCGAGGTCACCTGACTGATTTGGATGTCCCAGAGAAGCTGCATTCACCATTCGACGGAAAATAATATATTAAACACTTGAAGCCTCCAGATATCATCAATGCTATCTGCAAAGTTGAGGCCAAAGGTTCGGCCTTGTGGCTGTGCTACTAGTCTCGGGCTAGCAGGTCAAGCTAGTACTACGCTTCACTTGTTGGCTGACATCTTTGTTCGCTTGGGTATTTATTAGAAAAATACAAGGTAGTACTGATGGATTGATGTACAAGCTTGATCGCCTCGATGTTCGCCAAGATTTCTGAATTGCTTTCTGGTTCTGTTGTGCTGGCCAAGTCATATGTTTCTAAACCAAACATCAAATCGCATGAGACCAAGCACCAAGCACATTGAACTGCAGACCTTTTGCTTTACTAGCAGCTGGGGCTGTTGTTTCAATGAGTGTTTTCTCATTACTAATGAAACGAGTTCGGGGTATGTCTGGAGAGGAATAAGCGGGGATGTAAAAGTAGCACAATACCAACTAGGCGGTGCATCATGCCGAGCTGTACGTTGGGCAGTACTAGTGTCTAATACACATGGAGAAGGGCATATTTCGATCATCTATGAAAAATGGACAATATACAGAAAACAAATAACCAGATGGAACCGACCAACGGACCTGAAACAACACAAAAACCCGTCAAGGGTGCACTAGGGAATCGGAGATCGAAGGGTACTGACCAGCGACTAGCAATGATCAGGAGCGTTCAAGTGGAGTTAATGTGGTAGAAAACCAAGAGAACTAAACTGGAGTTCTCTGGCTGGGACTTGCGCCCTTATATACTACTACATATGTATGTACATGTTTGTATCGGATCTACCGATGACTGTTCTAGAATATTCCGGCTTCTAGTAGCATGAGGTAGAAGCGTGCATCAAGCACGGCCATAGAATGGAAAGGAAGAAGTGCATGAGGCAACTGCCTGGCGGTGGCAGAATGGAAGGGAAGAGAAGAAGACATAGCCATGCACTGCACAGAGATGAGAAGGGTGAGGAGTGCATGCGGCATAATGTGAAAAGAAAAGAGAAACATAGGGGCAGCGTGGCTGTCATAAGTTAATCTGATAAGATAAAGAAGAAAAGAAAACGACTAAGTCCGTTGAAATGATGTTAGGCGTATTGAGCCGTAACAGGACCCGGACATTCAGGAGTGAATGTAATCTGGTATACCTCAGGATATTTGAGGGGGAGCTAAATTGATATCTTGTTCTCTAAGAAACGGGTGAGAGTGCTATCCATGGTATGTAGGTGGAGCAAGACTCGGCAAGAAAAAAGCTTAAGGTTGACAAGTGGGCGGGCACCATCTGGAGGTCTGGACAGTAGGAAGGTGCAGGGAACCAGTGGATTTTATGGATGGATTGTGGTGATATCTGACGACGGCTGGTTTGAGGGATTGAGAGCAAAACTCGATGGATTTGTGATCTGGTTAGGGTGGGCGGAGGTTGAAAGTTTGGGTCATCAACAGCCTCTCCAGATCCTGTACAGTTATGAGCTCTCGCTCTGGATGGTTGCATTACTAAGTATGTCTCAATAGAGTTACTGTACAGGTAAAAACTCGTTTCTGCAGTGACTTGTTCTGTTGCCATGGGATTTGGAAACCTGAGTTTTGTCCAGGATGAATGTTTGTGCCTCCCTTCATACATCAGGGGAAGCATCAGGACAACCATGAACAATGTGTTTTGGAAGGTTGTTGTCTCATCCTTGAATTCAAGCTCCTTTTTGAGCCAGCTTTTTCACCACAAGTGTTACGATTTGTCTCCTCTTTCACAACCTTCTCCTTTTAGTATATTCTCGACGTGTCCACGTCCTCTTGGGGATGTGTAGGCACCATTACGTTTCCCTTCTCCTTGTCATTCATCCCTTTCATTCTTGTATGGTTGTCCTCTAACTTTCCCACGCCATTCGCCTTTACTACTGGAAGGGGATATTCCACATCCTTGTTCTTCATTTACGTCGGACATTATCGCCACCGCTAGGCTCTCTCGTGCCTAGTATGTAGTCCTTATTACTCATCATTCTCCGACAGTCTCCGACGTTCCACAATGACGCATCCCCAGGTTATATACTTGGCTCGTATGTACTTTGTATCTGTTATGATCGCTTCTTTTCCTATGCTTCTTTCCTTGACCTACATTTCCTCGACTTACCTTTTCCTTAACTTCCCCACACCGTTCCCCTTTACTACCAGAAGGGGGTATTCATCGTCTTTGTTCTCCTATCACCTCGGACTTCTATCTCCACCGATCGGTTCTCTTGCGCCGATTACGTAGTTCCCCTTACTCATCGCTTCTATCACTTTCCCTCTTGTTCTACGATGACACGTCCCTCTGATTAGGGCAGGGGTTACTTGGTCCATGCGTATTCTCCCTTTTCTATATAAGCCATTGTACTCCCTGTATTGTAACTCTAACTGTGACCTACTCGATACTCCCTCGAATATACCAAGGTCATTGCTCCTTGCTTCGGATCTCTCTTAGTCCTCATTGTACTATTGAGTCGACGCTCCTCTGAAACCTTTGAACCACTGGCGTCCGTCTCGATGCTTGAACCCCCAAAGGACAACCCTTGGGCGATCTTATGATCAAACGAGTCTACGCCTGTACCTACCCAGTCCAAGCGTAACAAAAGGTCACAGTTCCCTTACGAGGCTATCACCGCTATAGTCCTCCACCATTTCGTACCCACAGAACAACCCTCGGTACTCATGGCGAGGCACCCGAGAACAACCTATCGATTCACCCTCAGAAGCTGAGCTCTCTGAACCGGAAGAAAACTCTGACCAAGACGTTACCATATTGTCTGACCTTGAACAAACCCAAGACCTTGACTTAGCCCACCAGCTCGCACACACTCATCTCCCTCGCGCCCCCACTCCCCCTTCCCCGACTCCAATCGCCACCAACCCAGTCTTTCCCCCTCTCACCCCACTTCCCTTATCCTACGCACCTACCTCGTCACACCCCAGACCACCTTCACCAATGTCCTCCTCGAAACCCACCAAACTCCGCATTGGAGCACTGGAAGCCTTTGACGGATCTTACAACGAGTCCACCCAATGGTTGAACGCTGTACGCTTCTACCTCCTTGTCAACGACAAAGTCTACGACACCAACAACAACATGATCGCCTTCGCCCTTTCCTACATGACCAAAGGATCCGCTCTCACATGGGCCACTATGTTCAGACAAAATGCCATCACAGGAACTACCATAGCCATGGGCACATTCTCTGACTTTGTCACTAAGTTCGAAACTGCATTCAAACACCACGACGTCACCGGAACTGCCATCGCCTGGCTCTCCACCAAATGCATGACCAAAGGGAAAAATAACACTTACTCCCCGACCCTTATCGAGTACATTTCGCACTTTAAAAACTACTCGGCACTCGCAAGCATCACCGACCAGAATGTCCTTATCGGGTACTTCTCTACCGGAATCCCCTCCTCCCTCATGCGCTGGATCATGTCCATGGACACCGTCCCTTCCACCATTGATGACTGGTACAAGAAAGCCATCTCTTTCCAAACCCAAAGGGAACGAGCCAAAGAAATCTCCAAACGAAACTCTAAACCCGCTCATCAGTCCTACCACTCCTTCTCCACCCCCACCAAGACCCGTGACCCCGATGCCATGGACGTAGATGTCATCAAAGTCGGAAAACTTACTGCTGAAGAACGAAAGAAATGTATGGAGAAGGGACTCTGCTTCCGCTGCCAACAACCCGGACACATGAGCTCCAAGTGTCCCAAATACAAAGATGGGGCACCCAAAGTCCGACAGGTAGTAGAAGACCTCCCGAAGTTGGAACCTGTAGATGATGATGAAGAAGACAAAAATGTGAGGAAGATCTCCTTCTCCACCATGGATTTTTAGATCGGGAAACTCCTTCGACATGAGTCCTCCCTAGTGTAAAGTGTGCTGCGATCAATGTAAAAACTACCCCCTCTATGCAAATCCCAATCCAACTTATCGAACCATCCCACACCTTGAAAGCCGTCGACACCCACGCCCTCATTGACAGTGGTGCAAGCATCTCCTGTCTCAACTGGGGATTCATCAGAAAACACTCCCTCCCCACTACTCGGCTATACATAGAAACCCATCTACGCAAGGAACGCCAATAACTCCATTAACAGCAAAGGAGTAATTCGCTTCACCTCCACCCTCTTCCTAAACTTCGAAGGTATCACCCAAAAGGTCACCTTCCACATCATCTCCCTAGGAAATGAAAACGTAATCTTGGGACTTCCCTGGCTCAAAGACGTTAACCCAACCATCAACTGGAACCAGAAGATCCTAACCATTGACGAATCCCTCGACCAATCCAAGGACCTCTACCTATTCCACACCACCGACACCTCCCGCCATAACTCCCATTTCCAGAAATCTTCCTATCGACCCCCTCGGCACACCCATGTCAACGTAATCACTGATTCCCGACTCTTCGAATACAACGGATGGGAGGAAGAATCCCAATTCCTGGCTCGTGCAGACATGACCCGAACCCTTCACCGAATCATCAGATGTGGATCCCGTTTCCTCTACAAAGGTTCCCCCTTGGAAGAAAAGATATCCAAGATCACTACTGCCACTGAACTTGCTGCTGCCGCTGAAAAGGCAAAACCGAAACAAACCCTTCCCCCTGAATTCGCCGACTACGCCTCAGTCTTCTCCAAAGAAGCCACCAATCATGTCCCACCGTCCAGGCCCTATGACCATGAAATCAACCTCAACGACTCTTTCACCTCAAAAATTGGGAAGGTTTACCCCTTGTCTCCCGAAGAACGGAAAGCCACTGAGGACTTCCTCTAGGAAAACCTTGACTGCGGAAAGATCCACCCTTTGAATTCCCCCCAAGTGTCTCCATTCTCCTTCATAAAAAAGAAAGACGGCAGCCTCTGCCCCTGCCAGGACTACCGATGTCTGAACGAACATACCACCCGCGACGCCTACCCACTCCCCCTCATCTCTGACCTCATCGACAAGCTCAAAGACGCCAAACTGTTCACCAAGTTTGACGTCCGCTGGAGATACAACAATATTCGCATCAAAGACGGCCATCAGTGGAAAGCTGCCTTCATCACACACAAAGGCCTCTTCAAACCAATGGTAATGTTCTTTGGACTCACCAACTCCCCTGCAACGTTCCAGCAATTCATGAACAATTCCTTCCGAGATATGATCACTGAAGGATGGCTCATCATCTACATGGACGACCTCCTTATCTTCTCTCCTGACGAAGACACTCATTGCAAACGCACAAAATGCATCCTTCAACGCATGACGGAGCTGGACCTCCACCTCAAACTGGAGAAATGTCGCTTTGCCACCACCGAAGTAGAATACCTCGGTATGATCGTCAAACCCGGACAGCTTGCCATGGACCCTGTAAAACTGGATGGTATAGCCAGCTGGCCCACCCCTGAAAAAGTCAAGGACATCAGGTCGTTCCTTGGCTTTGCCAACTTCTACCGACGGTTTATCCCCGACTACTCCAACATCGCTCGACCACTCATTGACCTCACCAAAAAGAACTTACCCTGGAACTGGTCCCCTGCTTGTCAAACCTTGTTTGACACCCTCAAATCCCTATTCCTGTCAAAACCCGTCCTCCATCTCCCCGACCTCACAGCACCCTTCGCCGTTGCCACCGACGCCTCCAAGTATGCTTTCGACGCCATCCTTCTCCAGACCGACTCAAACGGTGAATGGCACCCATGTTCCTACCTCTCCCAGTTGTTCTCCCCAGTGGAATGGAACTACAACATTTACGACAGAGAACTCCTCACAGTCATCCACACCTTGAAATCATGGCAGCACTACCTTCACGGATGCCCCTTCCCAGTTCAAGTCTTCACCGACCATAAGAACCTCACCTACTTCCGCTCCCCCCAAAACCTCAACCGACGGCAAGCCCGCTGGCTTATCAACCTAGCCGATTTCGATTTGAAAATGGTCCATGTCCTGGGAAAACTCCTTGCCGGTCCTGATGCCCTTTCTCGCTATCCTGACCTCCTTCCCCACTCCAACGATGACAACGATGGAGTTACCCTCCTTCCTCCATCTCTCTTTGTCAACATCATCAACGTCGCCCTCTCCCACCGCGTCCAATCTGCCTCGGCAGGCAACCCCCTTGTCCTCCAAGCCCTCCAATCCATGAACAAAGACATCCCTTCCCTTCCGTTCCCACCTCTCCGACTGGCAAGTCAAAGCTGGCATCCTGACCTATCAAGGCCACGTCTATGTCCCCAATGACAACTCCCTCCGGCACGCTATTCTCCAACATTGCCATGATCACGAGAGTGCTGGTCACCCCGGCTATCTGAAAACCCGGCAGCTCGTTGCGGAAGAATTCTGGTGGCCTGGCCTGGCCTCCTACGTCCACAAGTATGTCGAAGGCTGTGCAACCTGCCAGCAGAACAAAACCAACACCCACCCTACCATCCCACCGCTCACCCCCATTCACTCCTCTGCGTCCCACCCCTTCCAACAAGTCTCCTGTGACCTTGTCACCAACCTTCCCTCTTCCGCTG
This sequence comes from Boletus patriciae, assembly GCA_038093075.1. Lineage (NCBI taxonomy): Eukaryota > Fungi > Basidiomycota > Agaricomycetes > Boletales > Boletaceae > Boletus > Boletus patriciae. The sequence goes on from JBBPRK010000139.1 coordinate 22,005, forward strand.
GCTTCGATTCCCTTTTGGTCATGGTTGACCATGGGCTTACTAAGGGGGTGATTCTCTGCCCTACAAAGAAAAATGTCACTGCCGAAGGCATTGCTGCACTCTTTTTCCACAAAGTATACCTTCGCTTTGGTCTCTACGACAAAATCATCTCCGATTGAGGCCCCCAATTCGCCTCCTCCTTTGCTTGAGAACTGGGAAAGCTCCTGAAATACAACCTCTCCCTTTCCACCGCCTACCACCCCCAATCTGACGGGGAAACCGAATGGGTGAACCAAGAAGTCGAAACGTACCTTCGAATCTTCTGTGGAAATAACCCCGGATCCTGGGCCGATAACATCTCCCATGCCGAGTTCGCTCATAATCACTGCCCTCATTCCATCACCAGTCAATCTCCGTTTTACCTCATGATGGGCTATGAACCCTGTGCCCTTCCCTCGGTAATCTCCGACACCACTATCCCGGCAGTCGAATCCTGCCTAAAAACCCTCTCTACCGCTCGTGACGAAGCTCTAGCTGCACACGAACTAGCCCGCCAAGTCATGGCAGCCAGGACACAACGATCCTTCTCCCCATTCAAACTCGGAGACAAAGTCTGGCTCGAAGCCAGAAACCTCAAACAATCTGTGATCAACCCGAAATTTGCCCCTAAACAAGAAGGACCCTTCACTATCATGAAAGTCCTTTCCCCAATCGTTTACCAACTCCGCCTGCCGAAAATGTGGAAGATCCACCCAGTCTTCCATGCGTCACTCTTATCCCCTTATCGTGAAAACACCGTCCACGGCCCTAATTTCCCGTCGCCACCCCCTGACCTTATCAACGGAGAAGAAGAATATGAAGTCGAGAAGATTCTATGCCACCACGGAACTCCGACCAAACGATCGTTCCTGATCCAATGGAAAGGATATTTGGCCGAAGAAGATTCCTGGGTCCCAGAACGGAATCTGAAAAATGCCAAGTCCGCTCTCACCGCATACAAAAGACTCCACCCTGTCGTTTTCCCCTCTTAACCTTGCTCCACCATCATCCCCTCACTATCATGTCCATCAATGCTTCCTCAATTTCTACTGTGTCCTCTCTCCCTACGATTTCACTTCTTTCTTCTTGCAGTTCTTCTCCTACCTCTACCAGGTCCGACGCTGGTTGGGGACTACCTCGAAGAGATGGTAGGGGATCTCCAGATGTCAATAACGTGCCTACTCCTCCTCCTGCTCAGGTGGAACCTTCATCTCATTCCCCAGTAAACCCTACTCCCGTTCTATCAGTTGACATCCCTCTCGCCGCCCATCACCTTTGTGAAGGAACCCTAGAAGGTCATGCTTGTGATATCCTCCATTCCCATCTCTACGCCCCTCACCTCCACCATGCCTTTGAGTTTCACCTTGAACCAAACTCTCCCCTCTGGAGCGTACCCCGCATCTACCTCCAAAACCAACATTTGAAAACCATCCTAGCTCTCACATCCTCCCCATCCAGCATCGGCTGCAGATGCAACACCCTCCACACCATCCAACGCGAAGTCGAAGAAGATTTATTCTCCACCTTTTACCAAATGCAGATGCCTGAATTCGCTGACAATCTAGAACGATACATCAAGGAACTGACTACATCCACCAACCCCCAACCTCTTCCATTTGCTTCCTCCTCTCTGCTTTCCCCTGAGGCCGAGTTGACCCTCCAACACGTTGAACTCTGTCATGAAGTCAATACCATGGGGACTATTCATGGCATACCCATTGACGCCCCACTATCCTGTAACCACCCTCACTACCATGAATCATGCTTCAAATGCCATCACCTTGGCCATATTCGTATCCACTGCCAGTGGTATGTCTGCCCGATTTGCAAAGTCAACTGCCCCGGCCACCCTCAATGGCGTTGCCCTCTTGGTCACCCTTGTTCTCGTCCCTCTTCTTCATCGTCATCATCCTCTTCCTCCCAACCTCCTCCCATTCCCCCACCACGATCCCAACGAATGGTCCCTCTTATGATTGCTTCTTTTCTCCTCGTCACACCTCTTTCCTTTTCACTTGACCTTCACCTCGGACCCCTATCTCCACCAATCGGTTCTCTCACGCCGATTACGTAGTTCCTTTTACTCATCGTTTCCATCATGTTCCTTCCTGTTCTACGCTGACGCATCCCTTCGATTAGGGCAGGCGTTACTTGGTCTGTGCGTGTTCTTCCTTTTCTACATAAACCGACATACTTCCTGTATCGTATCTCTAACTTTGACCTACTCGATACTCCCTTGAATATACCAAGGTCATCAACTCCTTGCCTTGGATCTCTCTTAGTCTTCGTCGTACTATTGAGTTGACGCTCCTCAGAACCCTTCGAACTTCCAGCGTCCATCCTGACGCTTGAAACCCCCGGCGTCCGTCTCAACGCTTGAACCCCTAAAGAACGACTCTTAGGGCGATCTCACGATCAATCGAGTCTATGCCTGTACCTACCCGGTCCAAGCATAACAAAAGGTCAAAGTTTCCTTTCAAGGCTATCATCATCATAGTCCTCCACCATTTCGTACCCACAGAACAACCCACGGTACTTGTGGCGCGGCGCCCGAGAACAACCCATCGATTCACCCTCAGAAGCTGAACTCTCTGAACCAGAGGAAGACTCTGATCAAGACGTAACCATATTGTCTGACCTTGAACAAACCCAAGACCTCAACTTAGTCCACCAACTCACACACACCCACCTCCCTTGCGCCCCCACCCCCCCTTCTCCAACTCCAACCACCACCAACCCAGTCTTTCCCCCTCTCACCCCACTTCTCTTATCCTATGCACCACCACTTCCCCCCCCACCATTCCCCAGACCACCTTCACCCATGTCCTCCTCGAAACCCACCAAACTCCGTATCGGAGCACCGGAAGCCTTTGACGGATCTTATGACAAATCCACCCAATGGTTGAACACCGTACAATTCTACCTCCTCATCAACGACAAAGTCTATGACACTGATAACAAAAAGATCGCCTTCACCCTCTCCTACATGACCAAGGGATCTGCCCTTACTTGGGCAACCACATTCAGGCAGAATGCCATCACCGGAACTACCATCGCCATGGGCACGTTCCCCGATTTCATCTCCAAATTTGAAACCACGTTCAAACACCACGACGTCACTGGAACCGCCATTGCCTGGCTTTCCACCAAACGCATGACCAAGGGGAAGAATAACACTTATTCCCCGACCCTCATCGAGTATATTTCACACTTTAAGAACTACTCAGCACTCGCAAGCATCACCGATCAGAATGTCCTTATCGGATACTTCTCCGCCAGAATCCCTTCCCTCCTTATGCGCCGAATCATGTCCATGGACACTGTCCCCTCTACCATCGAAGACTGGTACAAGAAAGCCATCTCTTTCCAGAACCAATGGGAACGCGCCAAGGAAATCTCCAAACGAAACTCCAAACCCGCCCATCAATCCTACCACTCCTTCTCTGCCCCTACCAAAGCTCGCGACCCTGACGCCATGGACGTAGACGTCATCACAGTAGGCAAACTCACGGCCGAAGAACGCAAGAAATGCGTGGAGAAAGGACTCTGCTTCCGCTGCCGACAACCTGGGCACATGAGCTCCAAATGCCCAAAGAACAAGGATGGCGCACCTAAAGTTCGACAAGTTATGGAAGATCTCCCGAAACTAGAACCCGTCGATGATGACGAAGAAGATGAGAATGTGAGAAGGATCTCCTTCTCTACCATGGATTTTTAGATCGGGAAACTCCTTTGATGCGAGTTCTCCCTAATGTAAAATGTGCTGCGATCAATGTAAAAACTACCCCCTCTATGCAAATTCCAATCCAACTTATCGAACCATCGCACACCTTGAAAGCCGTCGACACCCACGCCCTCATTGACAGTGGTGCAAGTATCTCCTGCCTCGATTGGGGATTCGTCAGAAAGCATTCCCTCCCCACCACCCGATTACGGAAACCCATCTATGCAAGGAACGCTGATAACACCATCAACAGCAAGGGAGTAATCCGCTTCACCTCCACCCTCTTCCTTAACATCGAGGGCATCGCCCGAAAGGTCACCTTCCACGTCATCTCCCTAGGAAACGGGAACGTAATCTTAGGGCTCCCCTGGCTCAAAGACGTCAATCCAACCATCGACTGGACTAAGAAAACCTTGTCAATCGATGAATCCCTAGATCAGTCCAAAGAGCTCTACCTTTCCCATACCGCCGACACCTCCCGCCATAACTCCCACTTCCAGAAACCTTCTTACTGACCCCCTCGGCACACCCACGTCAATGCAATCACTGATTCTCGACTCTTTGAGTATAACGGATGGGAAGAGGAATCCCAATTCCTGACCTGCGCAGACACGAACCGGACCCTCCACCGGATTATCAGATGCGGGTCCTGTTTCCTTTACAAAGGTTCCCCCCTGGAAGAAAAGGTTTCTAAAATCACCACCGCCACCAAACTCGCCGCTGCCGCTGAAAAAGCAAAACCAAAACAAACTCTTCCCCCGGAATTCGCCGACTATGCTTCGGTTTTTTCCAAAGAAGCCACCAATCATGTCCCGCCATCTAGGCCCTATGACCATGAAATCAACCTCGACGACTCCTTCACTCCAAAAGTTGGAAAGGTTTACCCCCTGTCCCCTGAAGAACGAAAAGCCACCGAAGACTTCCTCCAGGAAAACCTAGATTGTGGAAAGATTCGCCCTTCCAATTCCCCCCAAGCATCCCCTTTCTTCTTTGTCAAAAAGAAGGACGGCAGTCTTCGCCCCTGTCAGGACTACTGATACCTGAACGAACATACCACCCGCGACGCCTATCCTCTCCCCCTCATCTCTGACCTCATTGACAAACTCAAAGACGCCAAACTGTTTACTAAGTTTGACGTCCGCTGGGGGTATAACAATGTCCGCATTAAGGAAGGCCACCAATGGAAGGCTGCCTTCATCACACATAAAGGCCTCTTCGAACCAACAGTCATGTTCTTCGGGCTCACCAACTCCCCTGCCACGTTCCAGCGGTTCATGAATGACTCTTTCCGCGACATGATCGCCGAAGGATGGCTCGTCATTTATATGGACGACCTCCTTATTTTCCCCCCTGACGAAGAAACCCACTGCGAACGCACCAAACACGTCCTTCAACGCATGACGGAACTAGACCTCCATCTCAAACTAGAAAAATGTCGCTTCGCCACCACTGAAGTGGAATACCTCGGCATGATCGTCAAACCTGGTCAACTTGCCATGGATCCCGTAAAGCTGGACGGTATCGCCAGCTGGCCCACCCCCGAGAAAGTCAAAGACGTTAGATCGTTCCTTGGCTTTGCCAACTTCTACTGACGCTTCATCCCAGACTACTCCAACGTCGCCCGCCCTCTCATCGACCTCACCAAGAAAAACCTACCCTGGAGCTGGTCTTCCGCATGCCAACATTCCTTCAACATGCTCAAATCCTTGTTCCTGTCAAAACCAGTCCTACACCTCCCTGACCCTGCTGCACCCTTCGCTGTTGCTATGGACGCCTCTAAGTATGCTTCTGGCGCCATCCTTCTTCAAACCGACTCCAACGGCGAATGGCACCCATGTTCCTACCTCTCTCAGTCGTTTTCCCCAGCTGAACGGAACTATGACATTTACGACAGAGAACTCCTCACTGTCATCCGAGCCTTAAAATCGTGGCGGCACTACCTCCACAGATCCCCCTTCCCAGTCCAGGTCTTCACTGACCATAAGAACCTCACTTACTTCCGTTCCCCCCAGAACCTCAACCGACGACAAGCCCGCTGGCTCATCGACCTCGCAGACTTTGACCTGAAAATGGTCCACGTCCCAGGAAAACTCCTCGCCAGCCCTGATGCCCTCTCTCGTCGTCCTGACCTCCTTCCCCAATCCGATGATGACAACAACGGAGTCACTCTCCTCCCCCCATCTCTCTTCGTCAACGTTATCAATGTCGCCCTCTCCCATCGCGTCCAATCCGCCTCGGCAGGCGACCCCCTCGTCCTCCAGGCCCTCCAGTCCATGAACGAGGACATCCCCCTCCCCTTCCGTTCCCGCCTCTCTGACTGGCAAGTCGAAGCAGGCATCTTGACCTACCAAGGTCATGTCTATGTCCCCGACGATGATTCCCTCTGCCACGCTATTCTCCAATGTTGCCATGACCACGAGAGTGCCGGTCACCCCGGCTACCTGAAAACCCGACAACTCGTTGCAGCGGAATTTTGGTGGCCCGGTCTCGCCTCCTATGTCCGCAAATATGTTGAGGGCTGTGCCACCTGCCAGCAGAACAAGACCAACACCCACCCCACCGTCCTGCCGCTCACCCCCATTCGCTCCTCCGCGTCCCACCCCTTCCAACAGGTCTCCTGTGACCTTATCACTGACCTCCCCTCTTCTTCCGGCTTTGACTCCCTTTTGGTCGTGGTCGACCATGGGCTTACTAAGGGGGTGATTCTCTGTCCCATGAAGAAAAACATCACCGCGGAAGGCATTGCTGCACTCTTTTTCCACAAAGTGTACCTCTGCTTTGGCCTCTACAACAAAGTCATCTCAGATCGAGGTCCCCAATTTGCCTCCTCCTTCGCTCGAGAACTCAGAAAACTCCTAAAGTACGATCTATCACTCTCCACCGCCTACCACCCCCAATCTGACGGAGAAACCGAACGAGTAAACCAAGAAGTAGAAATGTACCTTCGGATCTTTTGTGGGAACAACCCCAGATCTTGGGCTGATAATATCTCCCACGCCGAATTCGCCCACAATCACCGCCCTCATTCTGTCACCAATCAATCTCCATTCTACCTCATGATGGGCTATGAACCCCGTGCCCTTCCTTCGGTAATCTCCAACACCACTATTCCCGCAGTCGACACCCGCTTAAAGACCCTCTCCGCCGCTCGTGATGAAGCTCTAGCCGCACACGAACTAGCTCATCAAGTCATGGCAGCCAGAACTCAACGATCCTTCTCCCCATTCAAACTTGGAGACAAAGTCTGGCTCGAAGCCAGGAACCTTAAACAATCCATAATCAACCCGAAATTCGCCCCTAAACGAGAAGGACCCTTCACCATTACGAAAGTCCTATCTCCGATTGTCTACCAACTCCGCTTGCCGAAAACCTGGAAAATCCATCCAGTCTTCCATGCTTCCCTCTTATCTCCCTATCGTGAAAACACCATCCACGGCCCTAACTTCCCGTTGCCACCCCCTGACCTTATCGACGGGGAAGAAGAATACGAAGTTGAGAAGATTCTACGCCACCGCGGAACTCTGACCAAACGATCGTTCCTGATCCGATGGAAAGGATATTCAGCCGAAGAAGATTCTTGGATCCCAGAACGGAACCTGAAAAATGCCAAGTCCGCTCTCACCGCATACAAAAGACTCCATCCTGCTGTTTTCCCCTCCTAACCTTGCTTCACCATCATCCTCTCATTACCATGTCCACCAATGCTTCCTCGATTTCTACTGTGTCCTCTCTCCCTTCGGTTTCACTTCTTTCTTCTCGCAGTCCTTCTCCTACCTCTACCAGGGCCGACACTGGTTGGGGATTACCTCAAAGAGATGGTAGGGGATCTCCAGATGTCAATAACCTGCCTACTCCTCCTCCTGCTCCACTGGAACCGGCATCTCATTCCCCGGTAAACCCTGCTCCCATTCTATCAGTCGACGTCCCTCTCGCCGCCCATCGCCTTCGTGAAGGAATGCTGAATGGCCATGCTCGCGATGTCCTCCATTCCCACCTCTACGCCCCCCACCTTCACCGTGCTTTTGAGTTTCATCTAGAACCAAATTCTCCCCTCTGGAGTATAACCCGCATGTACCTCCAGAACCAACGCTTAAAAGCCATCCTAGACCTCGCCTCCTCCCCATCTAGTATCGGCCGCAGATGCAATACCCTTCGTGCCATTCAACGCGAAGTAGAGGAGGATTTGTTCTCCACCTTTTACCAGATGCAGATGCCCGAGTTCGCCAACGACCTAGAACAATACATCAAAGAACTGACTACGTCCACCAACCCCCAACCGCTCCCCTCCACTTCCTCATCTCCAATTTCCCCTGAGGTTGAGCTGACTCTCCAACGCACCGAACTTCGCCATGAAGTTGATACTATGGGGACTATCCAAGGTGTAACCATCGATGCCCCACTCTCCTGTAACCACCCTCACTACCACGAGATGTGTTTCGAATGCCACCACCTTGGCCATATTCGCATCCACTGCCGATGGTATGTCTGCCCAATTTGCAAAGCCAACCATCCTGGTCACCCTCAACACCGCTGCCCACTAAGTCGTCCTCGTTCTCGCCCCTTGTCGTCCTCTTCCTCATCCTCTTCCCAACCTCGTCCCGTTCCTCCCCCTCGTTCCCGCCGAATGGTCCCAGAGAACTCTCGCGTCTGTCGTCGCAACCCCCGTTCTCGTTCCCCTCCTCGCTCTCACTCCCCCCTCGAAGATTTTGATTACGACGACGTCGCTATCGCCAACATGACTGGCTCTCCGGTCTCTTCGTACATTGATTTCTGACTCGCGCCGTTCATACGTTATCCTTCTCCGGAGTTTCGGATGTAAATGGGGGGTAATGTTACGATTGCTTCTTTTCTCCTCGTCACACCTCTTTCCTTTTCACTTGACCTTCACCTCGGACCCCTATCTCCACCAATCAGTTCTCTCACGCCGATTACGTAGTTCCTTTTACTCATCGTTTCCATCATGTTCCTTCCTGTTCTACGCTGACGCATCCCTTCGATTAGGGCAGGCGTTACTTGGTCTGTGTGCGTTCTTCCTTTTCTACATAAACCGACGTACTTCCTGTATCGTATCTCTAACTTTGACCTACTCGATACTCCCTCGAATATACCAAGGTCATCAACTCCTTGCCTTGGATCTCTCTTAGTCTTCGTCGTACTATTGAGTTGACGCTCCTCAGAACCCTTCGAACTTCCGGCGTCCGTCCTGACGCTTGAAACCCCCGGCGTCCGTCTCGACGCTTGAACCCCTAAAGAACGACTCTTAGGGCGATCTCATGATCAATCAAGTCTACGCCTGTACCTACCCGGTCCAAGTGTAACAGTCCCAGAAAATTCTCCCATTTGCCATTGCAACCCTCGCTCTCGTTCCCCTCCTCGTTCTCATTCTCCCTTAGAGGACTTTGAATATGATGACATCGCCATTGCCAACATGACGGGTTCCCCGGTTTCTTCTTACGTCGACTTCTGACTCACGCCGTTCATACATTATCCTTCTCCGGAGTTTCGGATGTAAACAGGGGGTAATGTTACAATCGCTTCTTTTCCTCTACTCAACTTACCTTTTCTCTGACCTCCCCACGCCGTTCCTCTTTACTACCGGAAGGGGGCATTCATCGCTTTTGTTCTTTTTATCCCCTCGGACTTCTACCTCCACCGATCAGTTCTCTCATACCGGTTACGTAGTTCCTTCCACTCATCATTTCCATCATGTTCTTCCGCGTTCTACGATGACAGGTCCTCTAGGTTAGGGCAGGCGTTACTTGGTCCGTGCGCACTTTTCCCTTTCTATATAAACTCTCATACTTCTGTATTCTCTCCTTAACTTTGACCTACTCGATACTACCTCGAATATACCAAGGTCTTTGCTTCTTACCTTGGGATCTCTTTTAGTCTTCGTTGTACTATTGAGTCGACGCTCCCTCAAAACCACCGAACCCCCGGCATCCGTCTCGACGCTTGAACCCTCAAAGGAAGACCCTTTGAGCGACCTCTTGGTCAATCAAGTCTACGCTTGTACCTACCCAGACCAAGCGTAACATGGCCTGGGTCAAGTAGGCTGATGTAATTAAAGCCCTTTCCTTCACCGTGCGTTTGCGAGCATGGCAGATCAGGACAGATCATCGTTAGCCCGTTGAGAATTTCGAGATGTTTGTCTACTTACTCATCTCGCGTTGTCTTCTCATCCCACGTCCCATCACTCATGGTGCATTCCCGTCGCCAGATTGCTGTTTAACATGCAGCGTTTGCTGCCACGCAACAGTCCCAAATAGTCCACATCCATTCTGTCATCTGGGCTGCCTTGGGCATACTAGATTTCATTGTCGGTGTCATACTCACCCTTGTTTGACCCTGGCCATCTTAGAGATAATGGTTAGACGACTGTCATTCCGCGCAGGACGGTCATATCAGTTGGTTCGAAGCTTTAGATCACGAATTCATTGTTTCATCTATGTCATGCTTCAGGTCTACCTTACTTTGTGGGGCTAGGTCGGAGAAACAACATCTCTGCCATTCCACTGCGTGTCAGGTTGCCGATGCACGTTGATATCCCTTGTCTCTGAGAAGGAGAAGTAGGCGGATTCTTTTGGTATGCCTTTTCCCAGCTATTTCGTGCTTGAATCAACTTAGACTGGATGCAGGTCTGCATTTGTGCCTTGTGCAGATAGTTCAGTGGAAGGAGAGGACTTTTAGACCTTTACATGGAGAGTGCGGTGCGCCTTTTCTGCTGTTTCGCTGAGAACTCAATTTGCCAACCCATGTTAGCGACACACTTGAACAAATTGATGTCGCCAAAGGTCTGATCAAGAAGTATCCAGACATGAGGCTTGTCTCCCCTCAGTAATCCAATTGGCGCTTACAATGTATTAAACATTCAGCTATGCGCTTAGTTCAGAGGATGTCAAGCAATCCATCACTCAGGGAAGGATTGCCAGCTTACTTGGCGTCAAGGGGTTTGCATCCTCCTTGCTACATTTGTTGAAATTATTCACAAGGGGACATCAATTAGGAAACTCTATCCGGGTGCTCCAACAGTATTATGTGCTCAGTGTCCAATATGTGACTCTCACCCATACATGTCACAACTTGAATGCATTTGCTGATTCGTGGATACTTGACACAAATTGTTCCACTTCACTATGGTTTGAGGTCCAACGTGACCCCTCGTGCTCAGTATTAATGATTTTCTGACTTGTCATTATCTAGTGCTATCAGATTTAAGCTTATTGAAGAAATGAACCGAATCAGAATGTTGGTTGACCTGTCACATGCTTCCAACTTGACTGCGATGCAAGCAGTCTTGCACTCCAAGGCACCTGCCATCTGGTCCCACCCTTCGGCAAGGGCTGTCCACAATGTGGCTTGCAATGTGCCCGATGAAGTGCTCAGTCTGATCGGTGCAACAGAGGGAAAAAAGGACAGCATTATCATGGTGTGTTCTGCATGTTTGTCACACCATTAGGCCATTCCAACGCCTTGACAGGTCAACTTTGCACCCGTGTTTGTTGCACCCGATGGCGAGGCTAAGACCTTATTCACGAAGTCCAGCATCTGTGTGCCTATGGTGGACACCTTGTCTGCAAGTGAATAGTCGACCCCATCCCACATGCGCATTAGCTCACTGTTGTCCACCTGCAGCAACCTGTGTCACCTGTCCGACGTTCGCTGGCAGTGCATCTGTCACCATCTTTCTGGGTATGCTGGGGGCAGGCGGCTGGCATGGGTGGTCCTGTGATAGCAAATCCACACTCGTTGGTCAACTTGCAATGGTCGGGCACACCTCTTCACCAAGATAAACCTCGGCATGATGCCCCATAACAGCTGTTTTTTGCAATTGTTTTCAACGTGCTTTCCCGCCTTCATAAGCATGATGCCATTCATCCTCGAGTTGTCGGTCGCCACTGACCATCTTCATCTCGTCGAGTGCAGTAGGCATTGCATTCTTGGATGGCTCTCCTGAGGACCTATAAAAGATAACCAAGCACCAAAAGATGGAACGAATCGAGAAGGCTTGCGAGAGTCAGCCTAGGATCTCTCTGCACTTTGGTCAACCACCTCCACTCATTCCACCTGCTATCGTGGACCTGTACCTGGATGTTGTCGAGGCACAGAAGAAGGCTCTGGTGAACTTGCAGGTTGCGAGATAGAGGAATCTGATGGAGAAGGTTGGTTTTTGGCAAGGCTTTGGTGGGTTTTTGTGCTGATTCATGTGGTGTAGTTTGATTTGGCTTCAATCATTGATGCAATTGCCAATGTGGACGGCAATGAAGAGGTTTTTCAGATCAAGGTTGGAGATGCATCGTGCGCTGCTCAGTTCACCTCCACGCTCTCACATGTTGTGGCTGGTGAGTCCCTTCTGATCGCTATTACGCAAATTTGAGCTGAGCCTCTTAAGTGCGGTGACCTACCTCTCGGGACCCCCACAGCAAGTCTCCACCACTTCCAGGGCCAACTTTTCAGCGAATGGATCCATGCAGACCGACTTCAATTTCCATTGGGGCCTTTGTCAACATGAGCGCAGTTGTGTTTTCAGGCTGGACAGATTCCTTTCCCAAGTTGAATCAATGGCTTCCAGATTGCAGAGATGGATGCTGTGGTTTGTTCAAGGTGTTGCCCCTCCTCATTGACACATGCAGTATGGCAGTTACAAATCAAGGTGACACATTCCTGCAATCAATCATTGCATACCAGGTTAGGGACACTGTCCATGAAACAGGGACTCCATGTATGTACAAAGAAATGGGTTATAAGTAATATGAGTACAATGTCACAGCGAGATAGCAAAGGCTCTGTAACTAGGGGGATGCAGTCTTGGATGCACACAATTGTTTCATGAGGTCAAGGGGACAGCCTGAGGCACGTCTGGGGTTGGGGTCACAGGGGGAGGGGGACGAGGAGAGAGAACAAACCCTTGGGCCCTCGCCTTGTGGGCGATGACCCTTGGATTCTGGGTCGTGAACACGGCAGAGCCCTTTCGATAGATGGTGACAGCTTCGCCAAGCCCCTTGGTAGCTTGGGCAGCCACCATCCAGTCTTCCTCGGCCTTCTCCTTCTGGATGTGCCCACAAATGTCTTCGATGGACCACCTTACACCATGAGCATCACAAAATACTGCACGGAAATCGTCCTCAGTCCCTAGTCGGAACCAATTGACGACGGCCTGTGCCAGGGGTGAGTAAGCAGCGGACAAATTGAAGTGTCGTGTGTTGAAGTCCAGGCGTAGACTAGTCTGAGGTGAGGAAGAACTAGTACATACCGATTGGGTGAAACGCTGAAGTGATAGCACGTAGTGGTAACAAGAAGAGATGTTATTAGAACTCAGACGCGGAGTTCGAATGATATATACGAATGGTTCGCTTATGTAATAGCGGTAACCATATAGAGTAAACTACTGTATACTACGATAAGAAATGAAATAGTACACTATAAGTTCAACACTCCCCCTTGCTAAGCAGCTTCTCTGAGCGCGTGAGCATATCAGTACTATGACTGTGGTTTGTCGTAGAGTACGAGACCCAATTGTCGTCGACAGTTGTTGAGCGCTTCTTGACCAAGGTTTTTAGTAAACATATCAGCGGGATTTTTAGTTCCTTCGATGTAGAATATCTCGATGAGGCCTTCTTTGACGTAATCGCGGATGCCATGCCATCGAAGATCGATATGTTTGGATCGACTTTCCGTCACCGGATTGTCTGCCATGAAGATGGAGCCTTGGTTATCTCCACAGATCGGGATAG